>WBNO01003224.1:0-29672 GCA_013400575.1 Peucedramus taeniatus | reverse complement strand
ACAATATTCATGAGATTAAATTGAATTAACCTGGAAAATATTGTTGTTGTATCTAACCAGCTGGCAACACAAAGCCCACCAATATTGTTAAGTGAATTCAGGTTAGCTGGATCTAGCCAGCTGCTTGAAAGCCGGATCAGTGTCAAATATCTGTTATTCAGCTCAAACAACACTTCTCAGAAATCCAATAAAAATGCTCTCTCTTCAAAAATGACTGTGAGAAATTATTTAGGTTATAAACTCTTACATATGAAAAGGAGACTTCTGAAAAAAAGCTTCATATGAAGTAGAAAAATTAAATTAAATTTGATGATTATGCAACATCTTTAAAAATATTTTTCTTCAAAAAATAGGGGGATTTTGCCATTAGTTTCAGTTTTATTTGATTTCATATTATTTTAAAAGAAACTACTTTGAACTGGAAAAAAGCTCTTTAATAGTTGAAATAGGATATGTGTGAATGTTTTTCTATTCCTAAGAAATCTCCACCATATTTTAGGGTGTAGGTCCATTTTCACCAACTTATAGAGTCCACAATATAATGACATTTAATTTCCTTATACTGTGTCTTAAGCAGTTACAAGCAAGTCCATCTGATTGTGTATTTTGCTCTTACTGACATCCTGAAAACATTGTATTTGCCAGTAATTCATTACCAGAGTAGTTTAAAAGAAATTTTTTCATTTCCTAGCCACAAAATGTAGTCAGGAAGAAACAGGAACATAGTAAAATGGTTCAAAATGTAGGCAAAGACATCTGGAGGACAAATCATGATGCTAAATCTGTGTTTTCAGACATCTATACAAGTTTCCCAGGATCTTTTTCTAATCTTCTCAGATGTTGAACCTTAGCTGGAAAAGTATGAATCAGACATTTTTATCTGTATACACTAGACATGTACTTAATTTGTAGCTCCAATATTTAGTGCAAGGAAATCACCCAGTAGATATTTACAGCAGAAACTGAAGCTGAATCTTGATTTAGGGAGCTGAATCAAGAGGGATGGTGAATGGGAGAAGATCTGCAGAAGCATAGCAAAATAGAGACATGGAGAAAATAATAAATATGAACACATGGTTGAAATTACAAAGCATACCACTGACCTGAAACTTGGTGTTAGATTTGTAAGTTCCATTTTAAAATATACAGCTTTTAAAAATAGAGAAAGTGAGCAAACAGTAAATCCAAGAGAGTTATCTGATGGGAATTTGTCTTGGCCTGGTGTTCTTGCTTACTTGAAAAAAAACCACAGAAAAGCAAAAAAATTAGTGGTATAAGGATGTCCTTTTCCTCATACACATATTTCAAATACAATAGGAACTTATCACGCAGTCAGTGGACTTTCTATGAATAAGGAAATACACTTTCTTCTATTGGGCACCTCCAATAGCCCATATCCATTTCTGGAAGTAACGGATGACACGATCTTTGCCATTTTCTTGATGCCGCTTGCAAATTTTATGCTACCTGCCTGTCCTAATTTTAGGATCTGTGCCGAGTACTTGTGTGGTGAGCTTCAGTATGTTAAAAGAATCCAGTCCCCGATCTCAGTAAACAAAAATAGTCTTAGAAATACTAACAGCTTGACTTGAATATATTTTAATCGCATTCAAAATTCTAGCATTTTTAGTGAATACACTTCTGCTCACTGTTGGAAGTCCCTCTGTTCCTGGAACTTCAACTTCACTGTTTATAAGCAAAAAAAACCAAAACAACAAACCAGTCTATGAGATTGCATGTATTGTTTCATTATAGATTTCTGATGTACCACTGAATGGAATGAATAGCTGGAAAACAAAATAATTACAGTAGCAAAAAAATTTCATGTGACTTCTAAAAATTATCTAGAAAGCTCCTATGAGCAACAATCATCTTAATATATTTAAACTATACTTTATCTTGTTAAAAAAATACATTTTTATCAAAGGTATTTTTGCAGCTTTTTAAACCATTTACCATGATTCTCTTTACATGCTTCAATTACCACAAGAAAAACAGACTGTGAGCTCATTTTGTTGATCAAGATTTAGCAATTCTACATTACTGTTTCAAAAACGTAGAAAAGTATTCAATGGCCCATCCTTGAAGAGGTTAAAATGTGAAGACAGAAGAAAACTGACTTAGAATTACATAGTGCAGGAGTTCCTTTGAAAAGTTTGACAGGATTTGTAATGCTCTTTAACCAAGTTACCATAAGATAGAGGAAGAAATCATTAAAATTATAAGCACTAACTGCATGATATTTAGATTTATTCATTTTACTTGAAACAAAGGTAAGGAAGATAGACCCTGCATTCTCAAAGGTACTTAAAGCTTTAACACTCCCATGCTGCCTAATCCTTCTGTCACCAGGATATGAAAATGAACCTTGCCTTGATTAATATTCTACTAATCCATGACAAAGTACCCATATCACTCACACACTTGGTTTCTCGGCGAGTTCCTGCGATATGCCTCATTAACCGGATTACGCCTTTGATCTGATCGCTGTCACATCGTTCTCTTGACAGCCAGGGTGCCTCATACTGGACTGTGCAGTGAAGTGTCTTTATTAGAGCCAACCCTTTCCTGTAATGTCTCTCTGAACCCTCTCTTCTAATGTAAGAAGGGTTGCCCAAGGTCAAAATATTTGTGATTTAATGTGAAAGTAAATGCTGGTGTCTTGCCTGAGACTAATAAAACTAATTTGACTAACCTTTGATAGATCTTTGAGACAAAATAAAGATGAAAACGTCTATGCTGAATGATTTTTTTTTCATTCAGTAAAAAAAAATTTCAATCTCTGTTGACTTTTTTTCCTTATAACTTCTGGAGGAACTTAGGGCTGCTTAAAGGTAGCATTCTTACAGCCCTGAGATGAAAATTCTCAGCTAGTTACAGATCTGGAAAAACATGGTCAACAGCTGCCCCCTTCTTTACTCATAGAGAACAGCTCTTCCAAATGGAGTCAAATTTCCCACTGCCTGGGGCTGCCTGCTCTTTTTTCATCTTACTGAGAACTCAGTCAGCTTTAAAATTACAATCAGTTTTTTAACTTGTTTGTGGGGCAAGTGGATCAAGACCTAGAACTAAAGCCTTTTTTTTATTTTTTTAGCCTTCTTCTGATTCTCCTTTAAACTTTAGTTGCTTAATAAGGTGTTGATATTTATATACACAGAGCTGTATTTTTAGAGGAAGTCTAACTTTAGAAGAAGGTTAGAAAGCAGTTTTGTTCCTTTTATCTAAAATGGAAGAAAAACCTTCATTATTGAGATGTTTCTTTTTCCCAGCATCTGGATATTGCAGTTGTTACTCAGTGGAGTTCTAAATGTTGATATTTTCAGAAGGATGTTTAGATTGTCTTACCCAGCTGATTCTGCCAGGCTGAAAATCTGTCTAGTCTGTCCTCAAAGATGACCCTTGGGAGTGGGCTCAAGCAGTCTCTTCTATTGTTCCAGTGTATTTATCATAAGAAAGTGCTTTTTAATATTTGATCTGAATACTTCCCACAGAATTTAAGTCCATTAAAACCAGTCTTGACTCCTGTGGGCATGGAGAAGAGATTGCATCTTTCCTCTTTTCTGCAGTTTCTGTATTATATGTTTTAATTCAGCTTTAAGTTACCTTTGGGGAAGAAAGGGGAAATACAGTTGATGTTTACTACATTATAATTCTGCTTAGTTTAGATGGAGTATATTAGGCTACAAGTAAGAATCAACTTATTGATATTTTATAAGTAGTAGCATGTTGATTGAGAAAGCTCATATCCAAGCATAGTAGTCCCAGCTTCAATTAAGATGGTGTGCAAAAATCAGTCTCATTAATTCTGAGTCTTTTTTACATATAGCTGTCTGCCATTCAACATATAAAACATAAAACTCTCTACTGCTCTTATCTATAATTCTCTTCACTTTTGCTTTCATAAAAATAGGAATAACTATTTCTTTGACTAGCTGGGATAATACTGATAGATAAATAAATGCTGATAATACTGATTTGCTGACTTAAGCTCTTTGAACTTTTCAGAGATCATCCCATGTAAAACAGGTAAGATGGTGGCTGTAAGCAAATCCTAGCTTTAATGTTGCATTGTGTAAGCACCACTGAGAGCCTGACAATGCATCTACTTCTTTTATTATCCATTCAATGCTATCGGACCAAAGTTTTAAGCAAATAAAGCACCTACTTATCTCTATAGGAAAGGTCCATTTTTTATTTCATACTTCAAAGAAATGATTGAAAACCTCTAGCTGAATAAAATCTTTTCTGTAATGAAGTGAAACCATGGTGAAACTGCTCTAATAGTATATAACACACTGTTAGTCAGGAGCTTGAAAACAACTCTCACGGTGTAATATGAAATGTAATTTTTACATGACAAAGTTATGACAGATGCTTAAAAAGCTGAGTAAATATAATCTTTTATATACCCAAAATAAAAATTAACTGAGTGGTTCAAGGTAACAAAAACTACTATTTGAGACCAGGACCAAGAGATCTCCCGGCTGTGTTGAGGTCAACAGTAAAAGTCTTGGGGTCTGGACTCAGCCAAATTGCCTTGATGTGGTCAAATATTCTGATTCAAGGTGAGAGCTGATGGATCAGTAAAGCATGAGCTAATAAATGTGCACAGAGACAGATGGTCAGTCACCAACTTGACTTTGATCCTAACAAAGTGTTGTTGACAGCATAAGAGGATTTGTACTTCATTAATAACCAGCTGGACAGAGAAATTTTCTTATTTATACCACACATCATACAGGTTAATCAGCCCTGGAATACATATAGACACTTTCCTCTGCCAGAAAGAAAATTATCTTGGCCAGAGATCATAACCAGAGAGATCAGAAATTAATTGGACTTCCTTACAGTATCTAAGGGAATGTTGCTGATTGCCTATGTATAAAAATGTTAATATACAAGGCCACCAGATATTATTACTAATATATTATAAATCAAGATCCTGAGCAATTTTTTGTATTAAAAAAGACTGAATCCAGCAGGACAAAAATGTTTGTTTCAGTGGATGAATGAAGAATAAAAATTCTCCAATTTCAGTATGTCAGGTAAATCTGTCCATATTTTTGCAGCATAAAAAAAAAAGGTGATATGTATAGGATGATTTAATAGATGGTTTCAGAGAAAAGTCATGAACAGTAAACTTTCCAAAATAAAGTTTGCCATTGTCTGTGAAACTGATAAAGCATCCATAACAAAAAAACTTTATGAAGAAATCTTTATAATCAATTATAGGGAAAGTCTATATGTGATTGAGCTTATATGGTACCTTATACATCAACCATGAAAACATTTATATGCTACATATTAGGCATTGAACAGATATGTTCAATGTGATTTCTCACATTTAAGAAAAAGATGATCCTAAATTTTACCTGTTGTTGAATCAAGTGCTTTAGGTTCCCAGCCTAGCAATCCACTGTGAAGGTTTAATTAATTCCCAAGTAGATCTGGATCTAACACAATCCTCTATCCCATTTTTAATTAGATGAGGTTGTTATTATTTTTAAAAATTATCAAGGCATTACATTTTATAATCCAGAGTCACTGTTATTTAGGAAAGAAGAAAATACACTGAAAGACAATTTTCGTTATTTGAATAGCTTATTGCAAACATTTTATTTGTAGCACATTTTACTAATCTTACTGTGGAAATCAATATGGTTTACTATGAATAAACAAAAACCAGTTTGAATACATATTATTTGCTTGCGTTTATACATAAGAAAACAAAACAAATCCTTTTGTTTTGCTTGAATGAGTCATTACATATTAGAGACAAAATTAATAACAACAGGTATACTTGTGTTCTTTCTACTCCTAAGTCTCTTAGGCTGAAGGACAGTCCATTAACAATTTCTTCTGCCATTGGTGTTCTACCCTTTACATGGTAATTGCATCTGTGACACCTCAAAATTGTTGTTGGAAGGACAGAAGTTGGACATTGAATGTAGAGCTTGCCTATTAAGTATTCAAATTTGTTGTCCTTTTTTTTTTTAAACTTTGCAACGCTAAATAAATGCGTGAGTTAGCAACATTCTGGAAAGCATCTTGTCTGCCTCATTAGTCTGGATCCAGTCAATGCTATCCAGACATGTTCATGATCATTTGTGAAGGGAAGTAAGTCAAGTGTGGTATAACGAATAACAATTTTGAATAGATAAGGTCCATGTAATGTTCAATAAAAAGACATTTTCTTAAACTTGTCTTTTTCTTGAATAAGAATTAAACATAGCCCTAAATATAACTGTTTACTAAATGTCAATCCAAGTGAAACCAACCTGAATTTCCACCCAAAAGCTGAAGCAAACTGCCAAGGAGCCCTGATCCAGAACACAAGCAAAGACTGTGAAGCAGGGGATCATTGGCCATTGCAGAATTATGTTTTATTTATGAACAGAAGGGGCTTTACAGTCTCAAGGCTCTCTCCATAAACTTGTGTGTAATCATCATAAAGACTGGCACTGTGAAGAAACCAACATTTTAGTAACTATAGAAACATAACTGAACTGTATCACTTGGGTATCATGCTATGAGGATTCCAGGAGATGCTTTGCAGTCAAACACTACTTTATTGTTTACAAACAAAATATGGTATTTTTGTGACAGAATCAGATTATAATAGAAAAATAATGAAAATTCATACTTCTAAAATTTTCAGCCTGGTTAGCTCTGTCAAGGTCTTTGAACTGGTGAGTTCCCATCTCACCTCAAGCAACCTGGCCTGAATTAATCTACTCTCTGTACTTCTGAAAATAATTTCTCCTTGCTGGAAACATCCTCAGAAATTAACACTTACTACTATAACAAAAGCAATTTAAAGTAAATTTAAGAGGCTGATATCTTTTTTCTAGCACTTTCTGTTTTGTAGTTGAAGGAAGCTTTATAAATTCTGTATTTCCTTAATTCCTGCTTCTTGCTTTTCAGGAAAGAAAGGGCATTTCTTATGCAGGTTTAAACAACATGCCTATGAATGTTTTACAAAACATTCATTTTATATAAATTTGCTTAGATGGCTAAAATTAATTCTTCTATTCCTAAATTATTATTTTAATAATCTGAACACTACTCTAGGGTTAATTTCTATTCCTTTCTTCTCTTTTCTATTTATGGTTTGCTACAACTTTTGTCATTAAAATGTGAAGAATAAAATCAATTTTTAAAAAATATATGCATTTAAAATATATAAATTTTTCCTCCTCATAACTTCATTTTCATTTAATAAATTAATTTCAGTTCAATACCACCAATGCTTCTAGGTCTTCAGGCATGCAGGCAATATTGACTAGTGGTCAAAAAGCACCTTGTGTTACTTTAGTGTCCTGTTTTCTCACAATAACCTCTTCTTTATCTTTGCATTCTTCTTCATTTTTAGAAGCCATGGACATCTGAGGGGTTGCTGATATTTCTGAAGTGTAGGCACAGACAATGTCTTTTTTATTTTGCAGAATTATCTCTTCTAAATCTCCCTTCCCCACTGAAAAAGGCCAATGTATGTCCTGTGTTCACTTATGTGAATTTCCTACCTAATCTGGACTGCAATTTTTGCAGTATCATGTTCCTGAGTCAAAATTAATTCCTGTAAAATATCTACCTCTCTAAGAAGAAGATTTTTTTGGCAACTTATGCATACACTTCTAAAATAACTGCTTAGGAATTTTTAATTTTTTCAGTTGGCTGAAATTTCTTCCTGTGGTTTCTCCAAGTTTTGAAAACATTTATTAAAAGTTATTAATCAAAGGTTGCAAACTAACCTTTTTGTCCAGTTTTCTCCTAATATCTCAAAACAGAAGAAAAAAAAATTTTCTTTAAATTTAAAAACTTCCAAACCATCCAAAAATTAATTATGGAATGCTTTGAATGCTATAGTCTCTATAAAATATTACTGTATCATCACACACATCCACTTATACCTTCTACTTAAACCAACGGCTATTTTTATATTTCAGGTGCCACTTTTTAGATGAAATTTAGGATAGGTGTTACCAGATGGCTCCTTTCCAGACATGGAATAGTGTGTAACAAGGGAACTGCAGCTCCATCCTGGATGATTGTTCTCACCCTGAAGGTGCTCTACTAAGTAAAATAAAATTAGTACCTTCTCATATATGGGAATATCTCTTCCAAGACACCCAATTGTTGAAAGAAGGATATGATTTCAAACTGTGGGTGGAAATGGACTACTGTCTTGAAGAATCAGTTCTCTGCTTTTGGAGGAATAGATCTATATTTATCATTTTGGCAGTTTTCAGGGGCTTATTTGGTAAAGGGACTTTCTGACATTCTACTATCCATTTCAAAGAGCTTAATTCTCCTATTTTTCTTTTACACATACATCCACTAACAGATTTGCATACACACACAAGGAGTTTAGAAAGCCTACAGTAGAGCAACAAGCACTAACTGCGATATTCCTCAAGTTTTTATGCATTTTTGCAAATTGGCTTAATCCATATGAGAGTAATATGCCCAAAAAATTTACACAGAGGACCCAGGATGGGTTTATGCCAAATTGCACTTAATTTCAAGATGTAACAATTCTGATCAGTTACCCTTTGCAGCATAGAATTATTTTACATGCAAGATAACAAAATGTCCTTCATTATTTATTTAATACAGTATACCCCAGCTGGCAAATAAGTACCATGGAACCACTTATTCACTCTCCATACCTCCCACTCCAGATTGGGTGGGAAGAAGAATCATAAAAAGATAAAGTCCATATGTTGAGCTAAGAACAATTTAATATCTGAAATAAATGTTAATAGTTAACTAATAACAATTAAAAATAATGAAATAGAAATGAAAATAGAAATAATAATGAAATAGAAATAATAATGAAGAAGGAAAGGGAGATAACAAAAAGAGAAAGGAATAAAACCCAAGAGAAAGCAAGCAATGGTCAATAAAATTGCTCACCAGTCACTGGCAAATGTCTAGCCTGACCCTGAGCAGTGATCAGCCACTCACAGCCAACACACCCAGTTTGCATTCTAAGCGTTCTGTGGTACGGAATATCCCTTTGGCCAGTTTGGGTCAGCAATCCCAAATATTTTCAGCATCACATATCCACTTGATTCAGCAAACTGAGATGGTCAAAAACATCCACTTGACTTTTAACAAATTGTTCTTGTAAAATTATTCATTGGGTGTTAAGAGCACGTCATGCTTCATTGAGTAAAAGTACAGTGATCACTGCATCCACTAACTTTTCCTAGACCTTGTAACATGCTGTAGCTTATTTCTTTTATTGTTCTTCTCTCACTTTTTGTAAGGATCATTAACAAATGCATGTTTCCGTGTGCACTGGCTATGCACTGACTTTTTCCTTCAATATTGGTTTATTCCACTTTAAATGCAGGATGTGTGGTTCAGGGGACCACAAGTGTATATACTGCTTTCCATGGGGTATATTACCCTTATAGTCACAATGGCACAGTTCTGTTTTTAATTTGTGCAACCTTAGAAATTTACAGTAAAATGGGCCCAATTTTCATAACTTCTAGGCATGCAACATTGACTTTGCAAATGATCTCTGAACTAGAATTCCCATACTGACAAGCAGCCTCCCCAATAGCCTTTTTAATGTTCCAGTCTAAAAATTGCACCTCATTTCTAGCACTTATTTCTTTTCCCATTTGTTACTTTTTGTGCAAGGGAAACCAAACTTGCAACATACTTGACAGCAGACAAGACCCTAAGTGCTGATCTGTAAGCAATCTAGGTTTAATGTTGGTTCACATAACCATTATCTGTTTCCCAGTGGGCACAACTTTAATTTTCTTTAATAATTAATGAAGAAGCTGACTTAAGAAAAATAAAATAAAAGCTACAAGGATTATTCAGCTGTGTCAATTCCTAGGTCTACATGCCAAGAATTATAACTTGCCCATTTCTAATAAGTAGATTTTTTTTTGCATAAACAGCAGCTAATAGTACCTTTTATTTTCCAGTTTAAAACAGAAGATAATTTCCAATCTATCTTAATTTTAATCTTAATTTGATTCTCTTCCCACAGATAGACATTTATTAAGTACTGTCTAATATTTTCAGTAAACAAGACAGAGGAATGACAATTTTTTTTATCATTCCTTTTATCACTACCACGTATCTTCAGACATTATTTCATATACATGCTGAAAAAAAACCAGAAATTGTTTGAAATGGCAGTTTGAAAATAATTAATTTAGGTGGTATCATAGCATTCAGGTATGAGGGACAATTTAAGATTATCCAGGCTGACTCAGTCTTGACTTCATTTTTAATCACATTTTCTCATTTTATGATTTGATTTGTTGGCATTAACACTTCATTTTGTATCTTTCCTTTGTGCAATGTCCTAAGTATAGATGTTTTTCTTTTAAGGAGTATAGAGCAAACAACTTCTGGCACTGTGAGTAATGAGGACTCAACAGGGCTGTGCAACAACAACCTGATGTTCCTCAGCACAGAGTATGAGAACAGCGGCCGCTTTTCAGTCTCGGTGTGTGCCAGCAGGAGATGACACACACACCTCTGCTACCAGAGCTCCTTTGATAACAGCACAAAGGCACAGGCGTGGCAAGGACCAGAGTGCCCCAAGGGTCCTGAACGAGACAGGCAGACTGAAGATGCAGTACCTAATTAAAGAGCAAACTTGCTTAAGTCTTTCAGAGTCTGCAGGGAATATTTACAAAATAATATTTTAAGTCTTAAAACCCAACTGAGCTGAGACAAACTTCAATGCCAGCTGATGGCATTTTATTACCTTGACCATTCCACTCCCTCTTTGAGGTATTTCAAATCCCTTTTTCACAGGATGGGATGTTGTCAAGAGACTTAGGGGCCTAAAAACTTTAGATTTTTTTTTGATGTTGACAAGAAAATATTTTTCTCTAACCTTCCTGAAACAGTGAAACAGTAAATTATTTTCACTGATATTTTTAAAACTATTTAGCTTGAAAGAGATTTGTTTCCAGAAGAAGTATAAATATTTAAAACCTAACAGAGTATTAAGCAAACTGAAAATAGGATCTAATATTTGGAATGTCAGCTAGTTTTCTACACTTTCTCATTAACTGATGTCCCCTCTATAACATTTTTCACAGGAGTGAAGTTCTTACAATTCACGGCCTTCTGAACTGCCCTAAAAAAGGACTTTTGTTTAAATACTTAAATGTACATCCAGCTGGGGAAGTCCTATGGTTAGTACCCTAGAGAAGAAAATAATTCTGGAAAAATTGCTTCAATAATAATACTCCACATTTCTTGAGAACTTCACAGAGAAAGCCTCCAAGAGTTATACAGTTTTAATAACTACAACCTAGGAGCAGATTTGCATGCTCGCTAAGAGAAAAGCCAGATTATATATAGCAGCAACTCATAGCCTGGGGTATTGCCATTGCCAGTAATCCCACTATCCTGCAGTCAGAGTATTGATCTGGATAATGTACCCTATATATTTATCTAAATAATGGCATAGTCTCTCTCATTTTCTCAGACCAGCAGCCTGTCTTCTGTGCTTTGTGCTGCAACAGTATTTAGTTATGGTAGCACTAGGAAAAGCATTAATATCTTCAAAGCAGAATATGGCTTAAATTCTCTTTACCTTCTTTCAGCTGTAGAAGAAAAACTCTCATTTTCATACCTTTAGTTCTGCTTTGTAGATTGGCTGCATGATTCACATACATTGGAAGAAAATATCAAGAGAACAACTTCTTCATTTGTCTCCAAACAACAACAATATACTCTCCATTATACAACAGAAAGCAGTATAAAAAAATTTACCAGTAAAAAATCAGTTCAAACCAGGAGGCCCTGAGCCTGCTTCCACAAATTTAGTTTTATATGAGTAGAATCTTGTCTTAGCACATTGAATACACATACTGATCGCAGTATTATAAAGCATAATTTTTTCATAAGTTTTTCCCTCCTACTTCAAAACCTATTTCAAGATTCAGGACAGGCTTTTCAAGGTGTAGAAGCAGCTGTCCCTCTCAATGTCAAATCATCCTTAGCCTCACAACATCTCCAAATTGTTAAATGTTTTTTGAAGGACGTAAAAATAAAAATATCAAATATGCAGGAAACCTCTGTTTAGTGATAGATCCTGCATACTGTGAATCTGCAAGACAAAGCATAATCAAATAGACTTAAACTGTGTGGCATGTTATTTTTTCATAAAGGTGGTCTGCCTTTTCTCTTAGATAAATTAGGAAGAAGAAAAACACCCTGCTTGTAATAATTATAGCTGGAAGAAAATTCAATTTGTACTATGAGCACACTAAGCTTAAAGTGTCTACACTGTTTTTGATGTTTTGGAAAGGAAAATAATTCAGACATGAATAAAACATCTCTTTAATACATCGATGCACAATATAGTGCATAATGCACTGTTAAAAACAATTGGATCCTCTAAGTTTATCAAGTGGGAAAAAACAAGGAATAGAAACAAAAGCAAAGACATTAAAAACAAGTGAAAATAATCACAATAATAGTCAACTCTACAGTTTGCCCACTGAAAAAATTCTTTCAAAGCTGACCATAGAGACTCTAGAACAGGCTCCTGGACAAGAAAATAAAATTAAGGGTAACTTACTTGATCAATTTTGTTTGTATTTCCCAAGCCATCAAGCAACTTAACAGTCAAAAACTACCCCAGAAACATATTTAATTAATATACATATGCATTTATATGTAACATGTAATTTGTATTACAAGAACACACAAATAGAGATAGAAACCTAAATTTTGAAACATAACTGTAAATATAGTATGTAAAACAATTCTTGTCTCTCTCAATACTAAGACACTCAACATACATGTATTTTACTTAGTAAAAGTCTGCTTTGATTGCAATTCTAGAACTTCTGCTTCCAAGTAGTTTCCTGCCAGTTTTCACATATTTGATAACTGCTGTTCTCACAGGTGCTGGCCCTTTTCTTTCCTTTCTCATCATCTTTTACAAACCTTCCAGCTCCTGAGGTGATGCTGTCCCATTATTCTGCCAATGTGTGCACAGGAGTTGTGCCCCAGCCCTTGGTAAATGAGCTGTGACACATTGACTTCTGCTGGCAGCCACTGCTCCTGATGAAGGGCACGCACCCAGGAGGGATGTCCTTATGATTTAATCCACCATATGCTGAGCTCTGAACAGAAGTGCTCCTCACACATTTCAGTACCGGGTCCTCCTGAAGGTGGAGTGGGTGTCAAGTAGGGTGGTCCACCTTGGCCAATTTAGGAAAGGAATAAATTCAGGCGCAGATAAAGTGCCAAAAGACATTGGGAAAAAAAGGCAAGAATAGCTGCTACACTAATGAGCTGTACTTTGGATAAATGTGGAATAGGGCAGTTGTCAGTTTAATCACATTTAGTCTAGAAGTTAGCAGGTAGTCCAGAAAAGGTAGTTTTGTTTCTTTCTTAGCTTGTTGTGGTGGCTTTTTACCTAGCCCAGGCAGTGTGTACCAAGCAAACATGGCACTCCAAAACAGAACCTTTTTCTGAACAGAAACCTTTTTCTGGGTGCTAGCTAAAAGGCAAAAGCAGCAAACATGGTCTACAAATTACATTAGATGGTACACAGGTGCTTATGAAATACCATAAATACATTTTATAGAACAGTGACCACTTACTTGCTCTAAAACTATTATGAAACAAGGCAGAGGTTATTGCCTAAAATGTATAAAATATGAATCAGAGTTTTTCACCAGTCTCCTACATAAGTAAATTCTGAAAAGACCTTTTTTTCATAAAATACAGTTTTTCTCATTCCGGGCTTTTTTCTTGGTGTTTTGATGGGGGACAGGGCCAGTGTTAAACAATAAACATTCTCTTATGTCTTCTGATTTCCACACATACAAAAACTCACCCCATATATTTTTGTTCTATACAAATGCAATGGCTTTGAAGCAGCTATTTTATTTTTATAGAAGTCTGGTCATGATTTCTGTGTGCATTTTCTTGGGCCAGGATTCAGTATTTTGTTGATGTATCAGAGCTGGGCTCTGACAGCACATGAAGTTGAGGAAACCAATTTCTCTCTATTCACCTAGGAGCCATGGTGAGCAAATCAAGCGCTTCAGGTTCATAGGAATTTTGTGGAGTCCAATTGAGTTCATGTACCTGAAAATTTGCCAAATCAAATGTAATTTTTCCTGCTCCCTCATAAATGTTACCTCTCTCTCAGCTGGGCTTTTTGTGTATGTGCTTCTTAAAGTTATTAGACAAACAAGCCCTGTATTTTTATAAAAAAATTTAAACTAAGGTTGTTTCTTAATGGATATTGGGTGTCTATTCACTGGTACATGAATATTGAGATCTGTCCCTGTAATAAAAATGCTTTAGTAAATCACAGCAGATCCCACTAGTGGGCTCAGCTGTAACACAGTTACTCTATTTAGTGGTCTGGTTTAGTTCTGTCTGCAAGTTGATTTCCACAACGAAGAGTCTCAATTAAACAGGAATGCAAAACCAAGGGGGCATCCTCAATTTTATCATCTTAGTAATTAATGAAAACATTGAGTTGCATTTCAGTCAGAACAGATGCCTGAAGCATCCTACCTTGTCTACTCATCCATTCACTCCCAATACTACTGAACCTGATTTTTCAAGAAAAGGAATTTCTGTGTTATAGCACCTGTTGTGCTTGGCATTTGTCTGCCCCACCTTGCAACAGCCATCCGCTCATTACTGTGCTTGTGGCATCAGCTGTTGCTGCTGTTGGCACCCATTCAGCAGAGCTACAAGGTATGCTGGGTGTGATTGCCACCTGCCAGGGGTGTGGTGGACACAGCTGTCACGGGATGGGCACATGATTGCCGCGTGATGGGCACGTGATTGGTGTCTGCTGGGCACATGATGAGTGCCAGATGGGTGCATGACTGACACATTCTTGCCGTGTGATGGAAGTAGGGATGTCATGTGCTGGGCTTTTGATGGTGTGTCAAGCATGCAATTCATGAAGCTTGTGCTGTGACCAGCTCGTGCTCTTTAGCTGCCCCTGCTTTTTCTCTGCTGCTGCTTAAGATGACCCAGCAGATTTTCCAACAGTTCCTGGTTATTCCAGCTTCTTCTTAGAGGTTCTGAAGTTCTGTAAAGAAGGAGGTGCTTGAGTATGTTTAATTTTGTCTCTAAACCATGGGAGAGGTCTGCCTCAGTCTTAATCACCACAACAGTGACCTGCACCACTATCTGTGACTGCTTTATAGTTGACAGCAGATTTCCAAGGCAATCTGTTCCCTTTTGTCAGGCTGTGACTTCTGTAACTTCATTTCAGAAACCATTGTTCCAGGATGAAACCATTGCCCCTTTCCTGGCACACTTAGGCAAAACTATTTCTTTCTAAATTTATATTGCACTTTTGCAGACTATATCTGAAGATAACTACTTGGAAGAGAACTCCAGGCAGCATGTTCTACAAAAAGCTGGTTCAAGTGGTCTCTGGACCAGGGGAGAGGAGCGGTGCCCCAGTGATCACTTTTAGCAAGAGGGTGGAAGGGGTGGGCATTTTATTCACTGAAAGGGTGGCCAGGAACTGGAACAGGCTGCCCAGGGAGGTGGTGGAATCACCATCACTGAAAACATTTAAAGGGTGAGCAGATGTGGCACCTGGAGATATGCTTTAGAGGTGGACTTGGCAATGCTGGATTAATGTTTGGATTTGATGATGTTAGAGGTCTTTTCCATCTGTAATTATTCTGTGTTTCTGTGACTTTGAAGCAGAGGATTTACCTTCCCACATCTCTGCTGTGTCCTGCTTAACCCACCCCTGGTGGCACACGGGGCCTCTCGGTGACGCTCTGTGGGTGACAAACTCCGTGCAAAAATGCAAACTCCAACAGCAGGGAGGCTTCAGCAATGGCTTGTGTGTGCATCACACAAGCAAAGGGTGGCTTTGGCAATCTGCTTCTGGAATAAGCCATTACCAACTGTTTGTCTATTTAGAAATGATCAGTTTGACAAATGGTGGCTATAAAATGAAGACTCCTAAACTGCTGATCTTAGGAAGCCCAAACAGTAAATAGCTTTAGTAACTATCAAGACCGAAGACACTTCAGAATAGACACAAATCATATTCACAAATCATATTTGCCATCACAAAGATTATCCATCATGAAATAAAATAGAAATCACCTTTTTTTCCTCTGAAAATTCAATACATGCAGAGAATTTGCAGCTTTATTTATGGAAATAAAAAGGGAAATTATTACATCATCACTAATATTTCTCTATGGATTGTCTGTCAAAAGACTGCAAAGATGGCAAAAATACCTCTACTGAATTGGAACCAGATCCCAGACTAAGATTTAAGCTTTCTGTGAATGTAAAATAGACATGAACTTTTGCATTTATCATGGTTAAGGAGAAAGTACAACTGTGTTCATATTTAGAGTAAGTACCCATTTATTGTTCAATTTGTTGTTTTGTGCATCTCCCACATAATTTACCACATCTGGTATGATTTTATTAAAGCATGACTTCATCAAGTTGTTGTGGTGCAACTGTTCATCTCACAAACATAAACTGCTCAGAAATTGACTTTTCCCATCTTCATTATACCCACAAGGGATAAATTATTCCTTAGGTTTGATAAAAATCCTGTGGTTTTGTTTGAGGGCAATGTTTAACAGTGTCTACTCTGATATTGTCTCCCTAAATTTCCTGAGGGTTTCTAAATGTATGTTATTAGTTATGAAGATGACATAAATGGCAGAGATTATATACAATAAGCTGGCAGCAAAATAAGACCTCAATGAACAGCTGAGTGATTGCACTTTGTAATTCAGATGGAGATGAAAAACTGTATAGTAATAAACATGTAAAATGACAGGGAAATGTGAAATTGTACTATTCAATTTTAAAACAAAATGTTCTTCTTCTTTCTAAGGCCCACAACAACCTTTTGATTTTTCTCTTCAGTGAGGAAAAAAGGCAGGAAACAATATAAAGAGCAACTATCATTTACTTCAGTCACTTTTCAGTGTATGTGCCAGGCAGCCATGTATCCACAACTAATTTTCAACTTCCATGACTACAGGTGACCTGAAAATTGTGTTTATCATGACAAGCTACAGATTAATATTAACAAATGTCTAATTTCATGCTGTATTTTTCCCCTGTACATATTCCAACATAAAACTTTGTGCAAAATGAGAATCTACTGAAGATGTATCATATAAAACCTCAAGACTTAACCTTAATTTATCCAGGGATTTACTAAGTACACATCCTGCAGTACATGTTTTACAACAAATCCAAACTCTTTAATGAGGCATTTTTGTGTGTTTCATTGTATTCTTCCACTGAATTCCAGATTTACTGCACACAGAAAAGTCAGGTGTTGCCAGAATCAAGCATGAGAAATTTTTAACATTGCTATCCCTTCCTGCAAAGGACTTTACCCTCAGAAAACAACTACAGTGATCACATCCTTCTCTTTAGTGAGGGAAAACCTGAGTGGGGAAAATAAAAGGTATTGCACGTTAATGTAGAAATAATGTGCAAAATCTATAGGACACTTACTGAAGCATGGACCTCTCTAAGTGCCAAGTTATATGAACAAGGCCAGTCATTCATAGGGGAAGAACTGGGGATAGATCCGAACAATTTTGACAGAAGCCAGCCTCAGACAATGGATCACTACAATGTAATATGACAGTACTACACATATGACATAAAGGGGAGCCATGGGTGCTTTGGAAGAAATTATTTTTTCTTGAAGACCTAAGTGAGCAGAAAATAAACTTATAAATTTCCAGTGATTAAGTCAAATTTTTCAAAGGAGTAGTTGTTCCTATTGCAAAGGCTGTCTCTAACTGCAGCAAAATATGAAGTCTTCAAGCATGGCATCTGAAAGTTAGACAATAAATTGTTATGTGTTCTGATAAGCCTAGCAACATCTCAGAAAAACTCTTTCAAGGAGATGGCATGAAACTCCCCAGATACTGGTATATACATAAGCATTCAAGCTTTCCCATTCAAATATCCATCACTTCTGGACATTGGTTGCTGTGCCTTTTCCTTGGTTCCTGTGGTCAACAATCAGTAGTGAACCACTTTATTGTGGTGGGTACAGTTGAGTCCTGATCTGTGAAACCTTTTCATCCCTTAATTCTTTATGTACTCTAAAGAAGATCTTACTCATTTGGAGCTGTTCTGAAGAAAGTTGCAGAAAACACATGGTTACTTGCTTGTGAGTCAATCAGTGCACACTCTCTGTGGTCCGTCCTCAAAGGAATTTTGTCTCTCACCTACTACCAAACACACTGGTGTTACAACTTTTCTAAATAATATTTACAACTTGACCATTTTTGTCATCTGAAAGGAATAGAGAGAGGCACCTCAAGTTACTCTTAATTAGGAGAAGCCTTTTAGAGAGGAGTGACAAGTCCCTGAATAATTGTTGGAATAAAACTGTTCCTGAGGAGCCAGAGTTGGAAGGATATACCCTGAAAAGTGTGAGACCAAATCTAAATTAGTCTCCTGGATAACTGATGATTACTCAAAACATGGAAACTACTGCTATTGACTGACTTGTGCAGTGTTTGTGGATTTTCCTTTCGTAAGTCAGGTGACCAAATCCAGAGTCATTATGCTAAGGTGACTAGGGGACACCTTGTCAGTCACTGTCACAGACCTCTGCAGGGCTTTGATGGCTCTGCCTTTGAAAAAGCTGCAGCTGGGATACTCTTGTTAGAAGCAAAAACCTCTGCAGAACTCAAAATGGAAAAGGGAAAGTGACTATGATGTTTTTCTGTTTGCTCTTGCCAGTATTAAATGAAGAGTGAGGGTTATTTTTCCCTTAACAATAATCTCTGATATTATAGTAGTCATTGATTTCACTTTTAATGTTATTATATATTCAATATAGTTTGTTGTAAGAACTAAACAACATATTATTGAATATTTTTAAGTGTTAAATGAGCTCAATTTGTTATGGGGCCCTGTAGATGTATCTATATAAATTAGGAATGCTTCAAGACTCAGTGTCTCTGGGTCTATGATAATTTAGCGCCTGCTGTTTACTTATAATTCTCTGGAGTGTCAGTCTATGTACCTAAGAATATATTTGTAGTTTCATGTACTCCAGATCAAGAAAATTGTGTCATTTATGTAGTCACATGTAGACACAAAATATCTGTAAACCCTTCTGAATCAGGTAAAGTTAATACTTTCCAATTTAAAGTCTTTCCAATTTAAAAAAAATGGCAATTTCTTTCTGTTTCAAAATGCTGAAGCTGCATATCAAACTAAATAGGCAAAATCCATGTATGCATTAAGATGAGTATTTTTGTTCTTAGATAAAAAAACAATAACCAGTTAAAATGAGAATGCCGAATTCCTTTTATTTTTGCTTACAGTCCAGAGAGAGGATTTCTAGAACAACCACTAGTGCAGCTTTTCATGAGAGCACTCTGCAAGAATCAATATGCCAGCACAAGCCCAATGCCTTTACACAAAGCTAGCAGGGCTGCCCGTGATGGCACAGTCCTCCACAGCAGGGAAGAGATCCGAGGGGGGACCTGGCTGCTGTCGGTGGATGCGGCTGCCTCAGCCATCTGCAGGATAGCAGGGGCTCTGCGAGCAGCTGCCACATCACACCAGGAATGTCTCAGAGCTGGAAATCTCTGGGTTTGATTCCCACTGTTTTCTGGTGTCTGGACCAGAGGCCAAAGTAGGAATGTCT
Organism: Peucedramus taeniatus; assembly: GCA_013400575.1. NCBI lineage: Eukaryota > Metazoa > Chordata > Aves > Passeriformes > Fringillidae > Peucedramus > Peucedramus taeniatus. Next base: position 10,012 of record WBNO01003224.1, on the reverse strand, counting down.
GCTTCCTGCAGCTGTTGTTCTCTATCTGAGCACGCTGGAATTCTCAAGCTGTACAAAACAGCAGGTTTTCTTGTGGAGGGATAGCTATCTTATTAATTTAATATTAGCAGGGTAAGATTTCTGGGTGATATAACAGGAGCACATTCCTACCTGAAGATATAGTTAAAAATATATACTATGGTTCATTTTTTTTTTTTTTTACATTGAAACAAAAGCATTTCACTGTTTTAATTTAGAAAAAAAAATAAAAGAATCCTATTCACTAAGAAAATTTCTTCTCAAGCTTAAAGAAAATCACAATCGTCAATGTGTAATTGTTAGTCATTGCAAAATCCAGAGATACTATAACTGTGTCACAGTAGGATTTACCAGCATATAACTACTGTATCATCAGTCTGAAAGCTCAAAACCTGTGTACACATAAATTATTCTAATAAGTGGCAAGTTGACAGGGAACATCTGCTCTAGCTAGTGAATCCACTAATGTGATCCACCTGTCACTGTCTGGGTCATTACATAACTGCAATTCTGAACTGCTGTAATAATTTTGGCACATATACAAAGCTCCAAGTTGCACTAACAGATTGAACTGAGGTTCAAGATGAATATACCTTTTTAAAAAAAACCAAAACATTTACAGTACTCATTAAGGCCACTGGGAAAATACCATGGAAATTCATTTCAGCATGATTTTAGATGCCTTGTTTTTTTAGTTTGAAGCATTTCAGAGGAGATTTCACTATAGTTGCCATAAATAATAAGAAAAGTGGGGGGAGATAGTTCTCATGAAGTATCAATTCAGAGATTATTTAAGAGCACCAGTTTTCACATTGCATCCTCCTATGTGTCTTTCTGTTTATTTTCACCTTACTTTCTCCATATCAGCCACCCTAGAAATTCACTAAAACAAAATACTTTTAGCAGTAATGTCAAGACTCAGAACTTATTCTGCATTTTTATATGAAATATTCAGATAAACCAGAAATAATCTGGGTAAGGTTTCACTACTTTTAGCAAAGAATATAGTCATTAAGAAGGTAAGAGCTGACCCACCTTGAGCCTCTAAAACCAGAACATTATGGTTTAGGTCCTTTATGTCAAATGCACCTTAGAAAATGAAAGTTCTCTTGCACAAATGATGCTTGTCATGCATTTAAAAGGTGAAAGCTCTGATAACATTTCTACATATACAGATTACTGTTATGTCTGAAGAGATGAGCAACAAATCAGCACAAACCTATTAACACATTCAAATTGGGCCATTAGCCTGAAAACTGGAACATCTCATCTCTTATTTTAGTTCGATAGTGATTATTTATTATCAACCTTTAAATGATGTCCAATATTTGAAAGGCTTTGTTTCCCTCTTATATGTATATATAATTTAATATTTAAAAGACACCATGCATTATCAAGAGTACAGTTTCACCTGGTATAACCACTGGATGTGATACTTAATTCACTAAAGAAGTGCACAAGCATAATCCGGAGAAAATTATTCCAAAGGTTTTACTATACCGTATTGTAAGTTATCCACAGGAAGTATTTCAAATAACATAGCTCTAAAGGGTACACATTAAATTCTTGATCTATGTAGAAGTTTAATCAAGGCACACACAGACACACAATAGTTTCTTCTTGTTGTGTCCTTTTTATTTCAAAGACAAAACTAAGTCTCTCATAAGTTTGTCTTCCAAATTTCCAGCTGAGCAGACGTTCTTTTTATCCACTGGTAAAAAATATCTAAGATCTGAGTAGAGAACCAAAAAATTATCAAAGATTTTTTTTCAGAGACAAATTAAAAGACAAACTGAGCTACCCTAGCTTAAGTGAAAGGAGGATTAAGCTACTCTTTACTGTCAAATCTCTGGAGCCCAGTGGGAGCAATAGAAGGGGTTATAAGGAAAGCACTACCAAAGCATAGTAAGTAGGGAAAAATTGGTGGCTCTAACTTGACTCCAAGACATTTCAATCTAATATTTCTAAAACTTAAATTTGGAGCAGAAGGTATTGGATGAACTAGTACCTAATAGTCTCTGACTGAATCCCAGTGGTAACCTTATAGAACATTGGGCATGTTCCGCTACCAGGCAAGTACCCAAACCCCAGGATATTCTCTTTGGTGGCAAATTTTTTTCTTCCTGTCCCACTCCTTTTAGAATACCATAAAAATAAATTCTTTAAAGGAGTTTGGGGGTTCATCAACACTATGGTTTTAGTCTGGATTAGAAATGAATGTCCCAGCTCTCCCTTCTTACTTGATTTACATATTAAAATGATCTCAAGGCAACTGGACTAGATTGCTTTCATATGAAACTAACCCCAAAAATCTGCTCTCCTACTGCTAAGGGATGTTTAGTTCATGCAAAAAAATTAAAGCTACTGGGAAGTAAAAGTAAATCCCTAAAATACTTACAGTACACATATCCGTTTCTCCACTGCACTGCTTTGTTCTAGAGCCGTATTTCTACTGGTATGATCTACTTTGTCAGTATCATCATAGCTTGGAAGTGTTAAAACTTTATCTGAAGTTTGTTCAGTGCTGGATAGCATTTTGGATTATCAAAACTTCCGAGCAGATTTCCCTTTATACACATCCCTGAGATTTCTTTCTCATGAAAGTTTTTTTGTGTACTTTAGCAATAATCTGACAACTGATGGGTATTTCTTATCACTACAATGACTTTTATTAGTGTTCATAAAAAGTCATTAGTTTTTAATCCTTCTATCTACAAGCTCCTTGTTAATATTGAAATGTTAATGAGATAATGATTTTTTCTTTTAATTAAAAAGGAATTAATCTCACATTTATTTTTAAAAAGGTAAAATTAAACACAAGCTAAAGGTACACTTAATTAAAAGAGTATATGAATTGGTAGTATTTACCTTTTTTCTTGAAGTTTTAACTCTTAAATTTTCTAATTTTTGAGGACAATGGTAAAACCAAACAAAATATTGTCAAATGATAGAAAATTACTATATGAAAAATTTTATATATAACAACTATTGATATCTTTAAGTTGGTTATGATCTTATTTGTTTTCATAAATGAAAGAGACTCTTAATCAAGATTTGGCATATAAGTAGACAAGGTCCTGATACAAAAAATAAAAAATACAGCATGCTTGACATTTTTAAAGGGCCACCTTCAAATTGAAAGTCACAATTTGCACTTACTGAATTTACAGTATAACTAGGGTAAATCAATATTCCCACACCATTCAGTATATTGTTTAAGGTGCTGCAGTATTTTTATCTGTGTAATGCTACAGCCTACCTGATAACATGACAATTCATATGTTTGAGTTGTCCCTATAAATTGTAAGGTAGTGCTCATAACTTTCTGCATAATCAAGGCATTCATACACAGTTTATATTTACCTTGAAAACCCAAGCAGTCATCCCTCTGCCCTTCTTTAAATATATTTAAAATATTGCTATTATATATATGCAGACTTTTTTCTTTTCCAAGTAACAATACATTTTTAACTACCTCTTGTAATGGGCTTGTGGGGCAAGGTATTGGTAGCAGAGGGGCTACACCAGTGGCTTCTGTGAAAAGCTGCCAGAAGTTTTCAGTATGCCCATGGTATTCCAGAAGGAGAAATCTGTGCTGGTGCTGGTTTTCTGGCAGTAATTATGCCCCTGTGGAAGGGAGCCACACTGGAGTTCATGAAGAACTCCTGCCCATGGTAAGGACTCACTTGGGAGAAGTTTATGGAGGACTTTCTCTTGTGGGAGGGACCCCAGGCTGGAGCAGAGACAGATTGTGAGGAGTCCTCCACCTGAGGAGAAAGAAGCAGCAGAGATTGTGATGGTCTGACCACAGACACAATTTCCCACCACACTGAGCTCCTGGAGGGGAGGAGGGAGAGAAAATTGAGGGTAAAGTTGAGATAAGGAAAAGGGGATGGGTAGAAGAAAATGCTTTAAAAATTTGGTTTTATATGTTATTATACTACTGTGATTTGATGGGGTTGGAATTAAAATAATTTTCCTGAGTCAAGTCAGTTTTGCTTGATGGTATTTAGTGAGTGATCTCTCCCCAGAGATGCATATCATTTATAGTCTTAACTATAGCTTATTTATGAACTTCTACTGCATTATGCCTTTCCAATGAGAAAAAAAACCCACACCAGTAATGGCCAAAACAAATTTCTCCAATTTTTTTTCTCTGTATTTTTCTATGAGAGAGAACTTTGGAGGATCAAACCATTTGAGATATTCCCGCATAATTATATGGAAATAGGTCTGGAAGGAATCTACAAACATCATATTCTCTGTGCTTGAACTTTACTATCGAGTTATTCTTTGCTTCTGAATAAAATCAGTTGGAACAAATAAAAGGAGTTGTGCACAAGTCATTCTTGAGATCCTTAGTGCGCCTGAATCGTCACTCTTTGGTAATCAGAAGTGTACAATTTTTAGCATTGATTATTTAATATAGCAGCAACTATTGATACTTCAATGCAGCTTTCTTGTTTTGAGCCAGTCATACTTCTTTTTTTTAACTTGAAATGTCAGATCAAAGCCATGGGACTGCATTTTCCTGCATGCAAAGATCAAATATCCCTCTGCATTTGAGACAGGTGTTTTGCAAAGGAAAGGCATTCCAGAATTCTAACCTAGAATCTTCTATCAAATTCAGTGGGAAGATCACATGACCTAGCCTATGTATTTCTGCATTATAAAAATAAGGTTTTTGGAAGAGAGAGCCTTCCTAGTGGTCTGAAGGACTTAAGTTCTCTAGAATCTAAAATGAATTCTTAGTTTCCTCTTTTCCCTGGAGAATAAATGCCATAAATGTGTTTATATACAAGTGATACTGGTCCTGTATTTTCTTTACAATTTCACTATGATTTTATAAATTTTTCCTTCAGCTTTTACACACTGAACAAAATATTTTTTGTCACTGGCCTGACATCATGACTTCTTACAATCCTGTCATTTTCTGGCAATGTTCCATTTCCAACTGTACACTTTGGAAATATTTTCTTTGACTTCCATTGGTAAATCAATGAAAAGGTTGTTTTTTCTGATGTCTCTGACCATATAAATAATATTCAATATTCTCAGTGTACTGTCAGGGTATGGCCATTTTATGCCTTCTGCCTGAAACATAAAAACGACTAGGAGACAATGGGTTACTTTGTTCTGGCAAAAATGCTGTAATGTCATAGTACAGGTACTTCACAAATATGATAATTAGGGTGGTGCATGAAGATAAAGGGAATAAAGGCCAGGAAGTACTAAAAATGTACTAATATATTAATTGACTAATAATTTTTAATCTAAGTCGCAAAAATAATTTTGGAAATTTTTCTAACTGCTCTCACAAAGATTAAGATGTCATCTTCTCTAGACCTCAATTAAGACTTCAAATCTGATGTCAAACAGCCTTAAATATGTATTCAATTTATAACTTATGCAGGGATAGTGGGCAAAATTGTATAAATATAAATAGCATCATTTCAGTAGCAATATTTAGGAGTCTGACTCCACTCACATAATTTGTTTTATATAGGATGTTTGTTAATAAATGCTCTAGAGCAATTTTGTCTGTTGATCCATTCCATATAATATAATTCGGCACACTGAATCTATATAAAACTATTAAAGGAAACATATAATTATCATAATTTTAGCCATATTTTTTCCTTCAACTCAAATTTATTCTTATATGTTTCTTTTGTTATGTGTTTCTTATACAACTCCAAGCTCTGTTTCTTACAAGGAAAAAAAAAAAACATGTATAAAAAATTGCTACTGGAGACCCACACATGTTCCCTTACCCAAGACCACAATTAGCGGAAATACCACTGTAACCAGTGCAAACCAGTTCAATGGATGAATGAAGAAAAGGAGAAAAGAGAATGTATAATGTGGCCACATATGAGCTCAAAATTTTGGAAAGCATTTTTTTCCCCTGTCACAAATGAAAAAGTTCTACATTTCTCTCTGTCTTACTCAGCCTTGGTAACATGGTGGAGCCATTGTCTTCCGTCTGGTAGCACAGCATGTGTGAGCCACTTAAACTCCCTGACTTACATGATGGTACATCAGTCTTGCTATTTAACTGCTCCCTGCAAGTTATTATGCATGCAAAGAGCCTCCACAGTGTAGAACACACGTGAATTCAAGCTACAATCCCAACAGGCTTCAAAGAAATGCTATTTAAACAAAAATGCTGGAAAGAATGCAATCTTGTCACAAGGATGAAAAATGTCCCAACCAATCTGCAGTCCTGCCTGTTTTGTGTTCAATCTCTACGTGACAATTAATAACCTCAGCTACAACATATCATGAATGTATTTCTGAGGTAAATGTATCCTCTCTGCAGACACCCTCAATTGCAACTGTGTCTTAGTTCTGATCCCTAGAAATTGGACTGAGGTCCCATGGCCTTTTGTGTTTCCTTTTCAGTAGTTCTTCATTAAAAACTTAATTTATTAAATTTTATTTTATTTTAACAAAGAGCATATCCTTGGCAGAATTGTACTGTCTTGTGAGTTTCAGCTTTTTTTACTTGACAACCTGTACACCTTAGACACGTGCTGATTACAACACCTAAACCATAACTGCTATCATCTAAGTTAGATGCTTTGAGAGGGTTTCAATCAAGCCTAAAAACATCGTTCAGAAGTGTACAGAGTTGGTTCTCCATAAATCTGAATCACACTGAGCTTTTTCAAAGCAAAAAAGCAGATTTCTCATCTGAAAACTGCTATTCAAAGGTTTGTATCTATTAGTCTTATTTTTATTATAAATCTATGAAGCAGTTAATGTCTAGATGAATAAAACAATGAATGTCTGTCTCCATTATGCAATTTATTTATCTTTCAATAAAGCAATAATATACATTAAATGCTTAAACATCTTTAGTACATTCTGTAACATTTGCAGTAATTGCCAAAACTGCTTTCTACATACAAGGCACCTGTATAATGTCAAACATCAGCAAAATTATTTTGGTTCACAAAATTATTGTGAACCGAAATCCAGCATGAGTTTCTTAGAGCCATATCTGTGCTCTCTGTTTAAGAAGTTTTTTTTTTTTCATTATAGTTGTAGATGAAGTTCTCAGACTAGAAGATTTGATGTAGTAGGATTGAGGACTTAAATTGACTGCACATTAGATATTGCCACACATATTTACCTGAATGGGATTTCTGGGTATCACCTTAATTGTTTTGACAGGGTAGTGATTAATGCACATTTTAGCAACTTTTTGAAAGCATATGGTGCTGCACAGTGAGATGTGTTGTGACTGATACACTGACGACACTTTCCAAACTAAAGGAAGCTTCTTTTTGCAAAAAAATGCTGCCGTGAATAGACAGAAATGTTATAGCTAAATTGAAAATTATCAGCTAATTCCATAAAATCAAATAGATTAAATGCTTGTGATATTAAAAATCTAAAGCATCCATTTAAGCTGAAAAGTCTAGGCATAAAGTTGTTTCTGAACAGAGTAACAAATTATTAGTTTTTATCTCCTTTATTGTTCTGAATTGTGGTGTTTGCAGCACGTGCACTTATTTCAGGTAAGGTCTGAACATCTACCTCCACTTCATAGCCAAACATTTTACAGCCTACAATCTCAGATTGTGTTATAGCATAGACAATAGTTGTCACTGGCAACACTAAATTCTTGGAGAATAAGAAAGCTTCAAGGGTAAAAACCTCTTTTGCAGGTAAAGAGGGCTCCTGGAAAGTTTGAAGTGTCATGGAGGGTTTGGGTGCCCTAAGGGGAAAACACAAAGAGGAGAGTCTGAGAAGAAACACATCATCTTTCTTAATCTCAAGAAGATGCCTAGCACGCAGTTTTTATGGCAGGTAGCATCCTAAAGTTGAAAGGAAACACCAGCCAAAATTTCTTTTCTCTCAAAGATATTTTCTGGACTTAATTTTGGTAAGTAAGCCATTGTTTATTACTGTTTAATTTTGCCATACTGTATGATACTTGTGTTCTCAGTTACAAATGGAAAAACAAAGAGGATGCCAAAATAATTACTTATGCTCAACATGTTAACTACAAGGAGAAATCCTTATCTTTCATTTGTTCTAGCACAAAATGCAGATCTTGTATCTGTTATTGATTGCTTTCATGCCACAGTGATTCTATCATTGTTTACCAAGAATGCCCAAACTATTATGTAAGGATAGAAGGGAATAAAAACCTGCACTTCACTTTAGCATAGATGACTGGTTTCCATGAAAAAAAAAAATTCTGAGCATGAGTCTGAGTCATACGATAGGCCATTTTACAATACTGTTTATTTTGCAATAGTTTGTTCCTACTGTACTTCATATATAGGTGATAATATAAAAAGGTACTAAATGTTGAAATTAAAAATTGAAAAAGGAAACATAGTGATACAATATCTCAAAGGCATGCAGTAAATGATTTTTGAATGACTTGTGTAATCACTCAACTTCAGGATGTTAAAATTTTTTGAGGTCTTTAATCTTACAGATAAAAAGATGGTTCTTTAAAATTCTGTCTTATCTAACAAAACCATCATTAAGTGAGAAATCTGTAAATCACACAGAAAAGGTACTGTAAAATACCTTAAAATACCTTCGATATTTTCCATCAAAAATATTATATAGATGTGACTTCAAAATAAATGACAACAAAAGTTTCTCTGATGAGGGTATTTTATATGATGAGTGCACAAGACATTTGATCACAGCACAAAAGAACTTTTATTTAAGTAATGATTGAAGATGTGCTTTAAGTATTATTTGAAACCACAGTTTTTAAATTTTTCTATACAACGATCCTTTGATATCTCAAGAGTCTTGATAAAGAAGATAATGACTGGGAAATTGGAGATAAAGGCACTGAACTTCCTGTTGAAAAAGAAATTCTTAGGAAGATGTTTTTACTCTAATTCAAAGACATCTTGGAGAAAAATTGTATTACTAGCTCTGAATTTTAATAATGAGTAGCCATGCCAGAAGCTACTTTTGTCCATGTCTCTTGTTCCTGGCTACTTTACATAATTCTGAACCTTTCAATACATCAAAGTGAATATGAAATCTTGAAATACAGTGTCAGTGCTTGAAATCTCAGTGTCACTGTTTGATTTTAGTAATGGAAATACTTCAACCAGACATTTCTGTTGAACAAAGATAGCAGGAAAAGCAAAAAAAAAAGTATTCAAGGATGTTGCAGGAATGATTAAAACACTACTGGAACGAATCATGAGTCTTTACTGGGTTTTGCAAACTTTTGTTCCATAGAAGTCGTTAGTAAATAGCTCCGATTTTTTCATTATCTTCCACAAGGGCTACAGAAAGAAAACCAAACCAAACGATGCAGTTTGAAAAATATATCCTTAAGGAAAAAAAAAAAAAAAAGCTAAAAAATAAAACCTAGCAAAACTCTCAGAAGGGATTTACACTCTTTAGGTTTTCTGAATTTGTAAAAGAAATGGTGAAAACAAAAATCCATTAAAATTCCATTTGTTTGGGTTCTTTCTGTAGCTAATGAAAAGGAAGAAAAAGAAAGAAAAAACATCTGTGTGAACTCTTATGGATGGGGGTTTGTTGATGTATAAGCTTAGTATGAATTCTATGATAATTTGATCTGCCTACCTGAGTGTCTGCCCTATTGCACTTTCAGGATTTGGTTTTATGTAGGCGCAAAGCTTTGGAGTTGGAGTTGGGGAGGAATCTAAGAGATATCCTAGTCAGTTATTGGGATTGCTAAAGGCTTCACATGTACTTAGAGCACCCAGGCCCAAGATGCTCTCGTGTTTAAAGTCTTTGGGTTCTTTTGTAGTGCAGTTTCCCATAACAATGCAGCATCTGCTTAATGGCAAAGTCCCTTCAGTAGTATAGAAGAGACCAAGGGAATAACAAAGCCCTTCCTCTTCAGTTGTGAAAAACACTTGAGCTACTGTAGCAGGCTTACAAAACCTATTTGCAAAGAGGGAAAAAGGGTCAGAAACCGATTGCCTGAAACAATTATCCTGAAATAATGGGAAGTTTCAGGGAAGTTTCA
>WBNO01003221.1:3675-14679 GCA_013400575.1 Peucedramus taeniatus | reverse complement strand
CCCCGAGCCCCCCCGGGCCCGCGCTCACGGGGATGGACGGAGCCGGGGCGGGGAACGAGCACGGACCGGCCCTGGACGGACCGAGAGTGCCGGTACCGGTCTGAGAGCCCCGGTACCGCTCTGAGAGACTCGGGCACGGCCAGTCCCGGTACCGCTCTGAGAGTCCCGGTACCGCTCTGAGAGCCCCGGTACCGGTCTGAGAGACCCGGGCACGGCCAGTCCTGGTGCGGGTCTGAGAGCCCCAGTGCCGGAGCGGGAGTGCTGGGGCGGCCCCGGGATCGCTGGGACCGTGCCCGGTGTGACCCAGCCCCGGCCCCGGGATCGCTGTGACAGTGCCCGGTGTGACCCAGCCCCGGCCCCGGGATCGCTGGGACAGTGCCCGGTGTGACCCAGCCCCGGCCCCGGGATCGCTGGGATCGCTGGGACAGTGCCCGGTGTGACCGAGCCTCAGCCCCGGGATCGCTGGGACAGTGCCCGGTGTGACCCAGCCCCGGCCCCGGCCCCGCTGCCCGACCGGGAGCGTCTCTTACGATCGGCCCCGGTGCCGGTCCAGGAGCCCCGGGGCGGCTTTGAGAGTCCCTCGCAGGGCCAGCCCCAGTGCCGGTCCGGGAGCCCGCTGTGGCTTCGGGAGCCCCGAGGCGGGGCAGTCCCGGTGCCAGACCGGGAGCAGCTCTCACGGCCAGTCCCGGCTCGGCTCCAGCAGTCCTGCTGCCGGTCCAGGACTCTCGGTGCCGGCCTGGGATCGCTCTCACGGCCAATCCCGGCACGGGACCGCAGTCCCGGGGTGGCTCCCGCAGCATTGGAGTCACACTCAAGATCTGTGCTAGCCCAGGAATCCCAGTGCCCGTCCAGGAGCCCCTCCCGCGGTCAGAGATTCCCGGTGGAGCTCTGGGCCAGCTCCAGTGCAGCCTGAGAGCCCCAAGGCACAGCCGGTCCCGGTGGCTGCAGCACCCCAAAGCTCCCTGAGCCTGGAGTCCCCCCGAGCCCAGGCTGTGCAGGGGATTCCCTCAGCTCCAGAGGAACCCTTGGAGAGCTCCCTGCCCGTGGCTGTCACCGTGCCGTGTCCCCACTGTCCCCCTCTCCCACATGTCATCAGAGGTCCCCAAGGGGATGCAGCCTGCGTGGCCATGACCTTGAAACCCATCCAGTCCCACCCTCTGCCGTGGGCAAGGACACCAGGACACCTCCCACTATCCCAGGCTGCTCCAAGCCCTGTCCAACCTGGAGCACATCCAGGGATGGGAAATCCACATGCTCAATCCCAGTGACCTCAGATGCTCCCTCCACCCTTCAGGACACCAGCCCTCACTCAAGCTGCCTTTATTTCAGCAGTTGGTGCTTCGCAGGTAACTTCCAGAATAAAAAATCCTTTCCCTCCTGTGGCCCTGGGGCTGTTCCAACAGCTGTAACAATTAAATTTTTAATTTACTCAGTGAAACATTGCAGCAGGGGTGACTCCAGCACGGGCACAGCAGGTTGCAGACACACGAGTGGCTTTGGCTGTTATTTTTAAAAAAAACCACTCTTTTGTAACAGGAACTCCGTAAAGGAAACATTGGGCACGGCAAACTCGAGGGCCGGGTGAGCTGTGGTTTGTGACAGCACCTCCATCTCTGAGGGGCCACTCCTTCTGAAAGGAAAAAAGAAAAAAAAAAAAGCTTTGCTTTCTTCTCTCACACAGCTCAAAGGCCTCTTCAGCGTGGTGGGGAGGACGAGCTGAGGGTGACGTGGCAAAGCCACAGCCCCAGCTCTGCTCTCGAGGTCAGATCAATGCCTGGGACAGAGGGGATGATGTTTTAGCCATCCCAGACCACCTCAACACAGGTGAGCCAGGAAAACACATCCCAGGAGCTCTTCTAACCCAGCCCTGACCCAGCAGAGCACCCAAGCACATGGGAGCCCTCCTGTTCGATTCCAGAGGCTTGGGTGGCACCCTGGCACGCTCAGCCCTCCTTTGTGCCACCCACAAGCTCAGCTGAGGCTGAATCCTGCCCTGATCCATCCAGGCAGCTGCAGGCTGCCCGTCCTGAGCCCTTTTCCGAGCAGCAGGCACCCCGTGGGGTGCTCCAAGGCTTTTCCCAGCCTCCCACTCCTTTCTGGCGTTCCGTGTCACAGCTCAGGAAGGGGTTTTGGCTTCTTCTGGAGCTCATTTTCCTGGCAGCTAATGGAGCCTTAAATACCCTTCTGGGGCTTCGGGCTTCTCCACTGACAGTTGTCTCTGATGGGATTTTTCTGCAATAATAGGAAAATTGCTGGGCTTTTGTTTTTTCATTCCCCCTTCTGAGCTGGAAACCAGGAACAGGCTGCTTGGTACAATCTGTCCTGCCTTGGGAAGTGTTTGTTTTCTCCCAGTTGCTTCCATGTTTAGCTCGTGTCCTGCCTCTAGCGAGGGCCATATCAAACCCTAGAATTATTTAACTTGGAAAAGTCCTCTAAGACATTGAGTGAAACTATTCCCCCAGCACTGCCAAGGCCACCACTGACCCGTGTCCCCAAGTGCCACATTCACACAGCTTTTAAATCCTTCCAGGGATGAGGATTCCACCCCTGCCATGGGCAGAGAAATTTTCTCTAATATCCAATCTAAACCTCCCCTGGCCCAGCCTGAGGCCGTTCCCTCTCCTCCTGTCCCTGTTCCCTGGAGCAGAGCCCGACCCCCCCGGCTGTCCCCTCCTGGCAGGAGCTGTGCAGAGCCACAAGGTCCCCCCTGAGCCTCCTTTTCTCCAGGCTGAGCCCCTTCCCAGCTCCCTCAGCCCCTCCTGGGGCTCCAGACCCTTCCCAGCTCTGTTCCCTTCCCAGGTCACACTCCAGCTTCTCGTACATCCTCTCAAGGTTTATTGGCATTGTTTTCCCTAAAAGATCTCCAGGCTTGGCCCAGCTGGAGAAAACACTTTGGGCTTGTGGGAAAGTTTCATGAACTTCACAGGGAGGACTCAGCCTCTGGAGTTTGCTGCCCATGGCTGGGGAGGGTGTTGGGATTCTGCTCCATCCCTGATGGTTTTAAAGGAAGTCTCTGGCACCAGGGACACGGAGGACTCCTGTTCATGATGTTTGTTTCATCCCTTTTGAACCAAACTCCCATCCTGACTTGTGTTAACAAATCCAGACAACACTTCTCTCCCAAAGCCTTCCCCTCCCTTATCTCGTGTTCCAGAGCTTCCAGCAGCCTCACTGCCCATCCTGGGCGAGCAGGGCTGAGCTCTGGGCCAGGTTTTGGTGCCTTGTCTTGTTATCCTGCACCAGCACCTGCCTGCACGGGTTAAAAAATAAACCAAGCCAGTGCTGGTCTGGCTGGGGCTCCTGGCAGCCCTGGCACGGCGGCCTGCCCGGGCACGCGCCTCCCTGCTTGCAGAACAGCTGAAAAATGCAGGCAGGCAATAAAAAAAAACCGGGCTCCTTGCGAGAGTGAAACAATTTGTCGGGAAATGAGCTGGAGCAAAGTTGTGCCTGGATTTTGTGAGCTGAAACAAAAAAAAAACAAACCAAAAACCCACCCTGGGAGTGATTTACGTCCAGGAAAGGAGCAGGATGCTGGGTGATGCTGGGGGCAGCAGTGACAGCATGGGAAGGGCAGCTGGCAGTGCTGGAGGGTGACAGGGACATAGAGCAGCCCCTGGGAGAGCATCGCTGGCATCGAGGAGCTGCAGCCCCGGCTGGGCAGCCTCTCTCTATCGTCTCTCTGTATCACGCCTCTATCACCTCTCTGTATCGCCTCTCTCTCTCACCTCTCTCTATCACCTCTCTCTCTATCACCTCTCTCTCACCTCTCTCTCTCACCTCTCTCTATCACCTCTCTCTATCGCCTCTCTGTATCGCCTCTCTCTATCGCCTCTCTCTATCATCTCTCTCTCTCACCTCTCTCTCTCACCTCTCTCTATCACTTCTCTCTCTCTCACCTCTCTCTATCTCCTCTCTCTCTCACCTCTCTCTCTCACCTCTCTCTCTCACCTCTCTCTATCACCTCTCTCTCTCACCTCTCTCTCTCACCTCTCTCTCTCTCACCTCTCTCTCTCACCTCTCTCTCTATCTCCTCTCTCTATCTCCTCTCTCTCTCACCTCTCTCTCTCTCGCCTCCTTTAAGCGCCAGCTCCGTCCCCAGGGAGGGGCTGGCACAGGAGCAGGCTGGCACGGAGGGGTCCCCAGGGGAATGACTGAGCACTGGAGGAGCCTGGGGGGAGGATGAGATCAGGGAGGGCTCCACAGCAGCTCTGCCCTCCTCAGCTGGAGCTCCCTGAGCGTTTTTGGTTCCTACTCAGCGACATTTACAACCAACCCGCGCGCTGTCGGGATTTTTCATTTCAATTCTTATTTAATTTATATTTTCCTTTTATTTTGATCATTCCCAGACTCAGTAAGGAGGGGATCTAAGCTTTGACATAACTCCTGAAGCCCCAAACTCCGCGTGTTGAGGCACTGAAAAACGGGATACCCAAGGGACCAGCTTGGGGTGGAGAACATCCGTGGGCTCCTGGCTCTTGGTGCCCAGGCCCTGGCTGGGGACGTGCTGCCATCTCTGGCGAGGACGGGGACACGGCAGCCCCGGGAGCAGCCGGGAGCGAGGATTTATCCTCCCGGAGGCCGCCCTGGCTGCAGCCCCAAATCCAAGGCTCGCTGGCTGCAGCCGCCGCTTGGCTCGCCCGGCTGGCTGGAGACTCCGAGTCTGCTCCCACAGCAGGTAGGACACCAGGAAGGGCAGAATCCCGATTAAAAGTGCTGCCCGAGCCAGAGGAGCGGGTCGAGGTCACTGGGAAACGTGTGCTGGGATGCTGCGGGGATGGGGGTCACTCGTGGCTCCATGGTTTATTTCCTGAGATGATAAAATCACGGTGGGTCACTGATGAGGTGTTTGCATCGTCTTGGGGCTCAGGTGGAGTCTATTTTTGCACCTTAATAAAGAATAATGATTTGGTTTGTGTTGGTTTAATTACTGATTTCCATGGATCGTGGTTACCCTGGGATCTAAACACACACTTCATGGGGCAGGGATCTGTCCTGGGCCAGGGATCTCTCCTGGGGCTGGGACTTTTCCTGGGGCAGGGCCTCTCCAGGAGTGAATCCCCACAGGTACCATGGGCAGATGATGCCCTGCACACCCAGAATGCCCTCAGCTTGGAAATCTTATCCCACCTCAGTGATCATTCCATGATCCTCCATCACTGAACACTCCCAGCCTGCTCCATCTGTCCCGAGTGGAGCCCGGATCTGTCGGGGGGATGAGATCCCAGTTTAGGGGGGACAACAACAAAGTTTTCCAGGGCTGTTATCTCATCCGGCTGCGGTGGAACAGATCCTGGGAAAGCCACGGAGCAGGCTTGGAGCTGTTGACTCTGCAGCCCCACGTGAGCCATCTCCAAGTCAATACCATGCCAGTAACATGAAACCAATCCATGAACCAACCCTCATTTCCTTCTTTCTCCTCGGAAAACCCTGAGGAGAGGCACCGAGCTGGCAGCTCGCAGGTGCCCCCAAAACATCCCCAAACACTGCTCTGCCCTTTTCTCCAGCTGGGAGAAACAGCCAGAGCCAACCCCAGCAGGTCACCTCCAAAAAGCTCCAAGATATTGTTCCTTCAAGAGCAGAATCTGTTTGACACCAAGAGTAAACATCACGTGAGAGCGGGCAGGAACACGGCTACACCTTGCAAGGCTTAGCTACACAGAGAGAAATACTCTCTGTCTCCTCCAAGGGCACTAAACACTTGGTCATTGTAATTTTTTTGGCCTAAATGGTCACTTGAGGCAAAAATTAAATCCAGTTAATACCTGTGTTGGGAGGAAATGGATCTTCCATTAAAACGATCGCTCTCTTGCACGCTCGCACCGAGAGCTTGTGCACGCCAGGCTCTGTGTTCTCTCAATTACTGCTCTCATTAAGGCTCAGGACAGTCATAAATACTGAATTTAAATAATTACAGCAGAACAGGTACGGCCGAGGAACACAAATACAGCATCAGTGCTCGGAGTTATTGAGAAGAGCAAGATAAGGGCAGACAAACCACAGCCCTGCCCTGGGAATAGATCCTGGGCAGGGGTGGAGGCTGTGCCAGGGAGGGATTCCACCTGCATCCAGCTCTTCCTCACACCAGCAACTGCTGCTCGAATTTCTGAGTCCCTCCTGCCCCTCACCCAGGCTGGGGACACCCCAAACCCATTCCTTGGCATGGAACGGGATCATGCACAGGCCAAGGCGACGAAACACTGAACCACTTTTATTCCACGGGGACACACCCACGCCTCTCCTCCTTGTGCGTCCCCTCTGCCCTGAACCACACTCCAAATCCCTTCTGCCTTCCTGGAGCCGGGCTCTCCCCAACCCCTCCACAAAGCGCTGCTGCTCGGGATATTCCCAAACCCCCGCGGATCCCAGATCCTCTCCGGGGAACAACGCAGCCTGGGGAGGGCACAGAAACCCTCCACGGCGTCCCTCGCGGCGAGCCGGACGCTGTCCCCGCCTGCCACCGCCCCGTGGCGCCTGGGGATGCTCCAGGGCAGGGATGCGGGGCCGAAGGCTCACTCCTCATCCTCGCCGGCCGGTGCGGCAGCGCGGCGCTCAGGGGATGCCGAGCCGCGGGGGATCCGTCCTGCGCCAGCCCGGGGGACAGAACTGGGTGTCAGCGGCAGGGCTGGAGCCTTTCAGCGAGGCCCGACGGGAGCCCAGCCCCCGGCACACCCGGCGCAGGAAGGAGCGGAAGACGGAGGTGCGGAAGATGATGAAGACCCAGGGATCCACGATGGAGTTGACGGAGAGGAAGCGCAGCGCGCTCAGGTCGGCGTTCTCGTTGAAATCGGCGGCAAAAGCCCCCATGTACGCCCGGATCTGGGGGGAAAAAAACCATCAGGGAAATGGGGGAAAGTTAGGGGAGGTCAAGGAAATAAAGGGGAATTTGGGGAGGTCTTGCTGTGGTGGTGTTGGGGGTTGGATTTGTTTCCTTTGTGTTTGTGGGATTTTTTCCTGGTGGTTTGCTAGGGAGCTGATTGCTGGGTACTGATGGGTGCTTGACCGAAGCAAAAGGGTGGAGCAGGTTCTGTGTGAGCAGCAGCTGAACAGGGGCAGTCCCCTTCTCAGAGCACCAGAGCTGGTTTTCCACGGGATTTCTTCCCAGAGGAAGACTGGACTCATCTTGTCACCACTGCACTTTCTACAGGACTATCTCCACTCCACAGAACTGCATCTACTACTCCAGGAGGATTCATCTGGACTGCTTTAACACCCTGACACCCAGGCTGTCAGGTCACATCCCCGCCTCTGTCAGGGTTTTGTTTTGTTTTGCTTGTCTTTCAGCACTATTACATTTGTATTTTTGTTTAATATTCCTAGTAAAGAACTGTTATTCCCACTCCCAAATTTTTGCCTGAGAGCCCCTAATTGCAAAATTATAATAATCTGAGGGAGGGGGTTCACATTCTCTATTCAAAGGGAGATTCCAGCTTTTGCTGGCAGGTACCTGTCTTTCAAACCAGTGCAGGTGGAGGTAAAAATATTCCCAGGTCAGCAAAAGAAGTTTTAACCCCATGGATGTGCTGAGGGTTGTGGATCCAGCTGGGAGTGGAGCTGGATCATGGATGGTCAAGGCTCAGGGATAGCACATCCTCTCAGGACAAGGATGCTAGAGCTGGGAATGTGGTCCCAGTGACCAGGATTTTTTCATGGATGAAGGAATCATCCAACCTTGGCAGGTGCTGCTCTGTCCCCAGGGCTGGGGTGCCCCACTTGTGCTGATCCCCTTGCCATGGAAATTGGATCCATCCATTGGGTAACTCAGCAGGGATTCACCCAGGGGTGGTCACAAAACCAGTGTGAGCCCAGCTGTGCCAGGGCTGCTGGTGGCTGCCACCTCATGGTTCCAGAGGTGACAGAGGTGGCAGGAAGAGGATGTGGAAATTGCCACCAAAGGCAGTGGCAGCACCCATGCACACCCCCACCCTGATTTTGGGGTAGCCCCACCTGTGGCACCAGCTCTGCCTGCAGAGGGTGATGGAAAATGCAGGATCTGACCCAGGAATGGGGGAGGAAGGGGGCAGCAAGGGCTCCCTCCTGCCAGGGGTCTCCCATCCCTGGGGAAGGAGTGAGAGGATTTCAGGGCATTGTTCAGGGGGGGTCACAGGGAGCTGGAACTGCCCAGCAGCTTTGGGACACAGGGGTGGGGATGGGGGGTTACTGAAGGGTTGATAAGGGTGGGAATGGGGGGCTTTGAAGGGTTGATAAAGGTGAGAATAGGGGGTTTTGAAGGGTGTGATAGAGGTGGAATGGGGGCTTTGAAGGCTCTGATAGGGGTGGGAATGGGGGGTTTTGAAGGGTTGATGGGGTGGGAATGGGGGGTTATGAGGGGTCTGATAAGGGTGAAGATGGGGGGTTTGAAAGGTTGATAATGGTGGGAATGGGGATTTTGAAGGGTCTGATAGGGGTGGGATTGGGGGATTTTTAAGGGTCTGATTGGGGTGGGATTGGGGGGTTTTGAAGGGTCTGATGCAATGAAGTGACACCACCCTCCCAAAAAAACCCCTCGGGGGTCCCTCAGGGGAGCAGAGGGGTGGTGATGGGGTGAGGGGTGGGTGTTTTTCCAATGGAGTTAAAGCAGCAAACTGATCCCTGGGATGGGGAGGGGACTGAAATAATTACCTGACCCCTCCAACACCTCTGGGACAGCGTGGTGATGATGGGGGGAGTTGTTTTAGGGGGTTAAAACAATGAACTGACCCCTGGGGATCTGGTGCTGGGTGTTCCAGGGAGGGGGCACTGGAATGACCCTCCCTGGGACAGAGGTGGGGGGCAAATATTCCAAGGAAATTTGAGCAATAAATCAAGCCACAGTACAGGGTGGTGGGGTTGTGGTTATTCCAGGAGGGTTAAACAATTAATTTAATTCCCCCATTCCAGGATGGGTGTTGGACATTATTCCATGGGGGTTAAAGCAACACCCAGATCCCTGGGACAGGGTGGGGGACACTCAGAAGGGGGACAAAGAAATTATCTGATCCCCCCTCCAGTACCTCTGGCACAGATTGGTGGTGCTGGGGGGTTATTCCATGAGGGTTAAAGGATAACCATTAATTAAAATGTATTCATTTATTATTATTTATTACGAAATAAATTTAATTTAAATAAATTGAGGACTGGGGATGTGGTGCTTGTGTGGAGGGTGGGCAACCTCCCAGAATGGGATAGTGGAGCCAGGGAGGGATTTATTCCAAGGGGATTAAAGCAATAACCTGACCCTTGGAGAGGACCCTAGAGGGTGGCAGGGGTGAGTTACTCACAGGGGACCAAAGCAATGAACCCCCAGCACTTCCAGGAGTGGGTGGTGGTTCCAGAGTTTATTCCAAGGGGCCAAAACATCCCCTGACCCCCTGGGAGTGGGGGGTGGTGTTGGGGGGTTTATTCCAAGGAGTTTTAGGCAATGACCCTGTGGGCAGAGTGGGGGAGGATTTGGAAGGAGGCAAAGCCTTGGCCCCCAGGAGCTGGTGGTGGTGTCAGGGTTTATCCCAAAATCAGTGCCCTGACCTCTGCAGGAGTGAGTGGTGCTGGTGGGGGGGGACATTCCAGGGTGCTTTAACCCCCCTGGACAGGGTCAGGGACCATTCCAAGGGAGCCAAGACATCAATCCAACCTCCCTGTGAGGAGATGGTGCTAAGAAAGGATATTTTTTCCAAATGGATTAATGAAACGACCAATCCCCGGGGCGTGGGGTGATGAGCATTTGAGGGGGGCCAAAGCAGCCCCCAGGCTCCCAGGGGCTGGGGGGGGGATATTCCAGGGTGCCTGACCCCCATGGACAACGTGGGGGACTATTCCAAGGGGGCCAAATCCTCAATCCAACCTCCCTGCGACAGGATGGTGCCGAGGACACGATACTTCCCAAGGGATTTCACGCACTGACCGACCCCCGGCGAGGCACCACAGCAACCCCCCCCCCCCTCACTCCCAGCCCCGGGAGGATTTTCCCGGAGCCCGGGGGGCTCTGGCGTTACTCACGATGAGCGGCAGGGAGCAGACGGTGAAGAGCACGGTCATGAGCCCCAGCAGGACGAGGTGGTCGAGCTCCTCCATGCGCGGGGCGGCGGCGGGGGGGGCCCCGCGGCGGGGCTGCCTGCGGGCCATGCCGTACAGGTGCCGCATGCTGCTCACGTTGCACGCCACGATGGCCAGCACCAGCAAGCCCATCAGGCTGGCGTAGAGCACGGGGAAGCCCAGCTGGCCCGGGCCACCGCCGGCCATGCGGATGAAGCACCAGGTGCCCGGGCAGTACTGCATGGGAGCCCCGAAGCCCAGCAGGGGCAGCGCGCAGAACAGCGCGCACAGCCCGGCGAGCGCCGGCCCCAGCGCGGCTCCCAGGCGGCGAGTCAGGTGCCGCCGGTAGAAGTAGGGATGGCCCAGGGAAAGCCAGCACTCCAGAGCCATGGCCAGCAGCAGCAGCGTGGGGGCCAGCCCGAAGAAAGCCATGAGGAAGGCGAAGAGCTGGCAGAGCACCCCCGGCTGCTCCTCGCCGCGGCCCCCCGGCCCCAGCTCGCTGAGGCTGCGGTTGTAGGCGTAGGCTGCCAGCACCATGGGGCTGATCAGGCACTTGCCCAGCAGGTCGGTGACGGCCAGCGCGGTGACCAGCACGTAGAACGCCGAGACCCGCGGCGGGCGGCCCCCGGGCGAGCGGGAGCGCCGGCGGTGCTGGCCCAGCAGCATCAGGGCCAGCACGTTCCCCAGGAGGCCGGCGGCGAACAGCACCGAGCTGGGCACGGCCGACTGCCCGCTCTCGATGTAGCGGCTGCTGCGGCAGCGGTAACCCTCGGTCTCCATCGGCCGGGATGGGCTGAGAGGGACGCCCCGCTCCGCCTCCACCGGGATGGGGCAAAATCCGCACCGGGATGGGGTAAAATCCGCACCGGGATGGGATAAAACCCCAAACCGGGATGGGATAAAACCCCGCACCGGGATGGGATAAAATCCGCACCGGGATGGGATAAAATCCGCACCGCACTGGGTCCCGCGGCGGGATGCGATGGATGGATGGAT
>WBNO01003215.1:185-44887 GCA_013400575.1 Peucedramus taeniatus | reverse complement strand
CCTTTATGCAGACAGTGGCACTTGCTTTATGCTCATACACCACTAGCCTGTTTCAAACTACCAGAGAATATTCATGTATTCTTCAGACTGAACCAAAATTATCTGAAAGTGTCTCCTTCACACTAGGATAGCCTGTGCAGTGGTGAGGTGAGGTCTTAGTCTTAGACAGTAGAGAAGGCTGAATCCAGTAGTCCCTGAGTTCACACACTAGCCACTGAACTATCACATGTCAGGGAATGACACTGCACCGTCGCCACCTTGTTAGAAGAATCACTTTCTCTAGATTTGGTGCTAGGCTCCACAAGAAGACAAAAGACTGTCTAACAAGGGCCTGTAATAAAGGAAGGAAGCCCCAGAGATGAGCTGGATTTAAGATGTGCCTTTTCATCTAAGTTCCCTTCTTTTTAGCTTAGATCTCTCTACCTGTGCCAGTGGTTGTAGGCATAATTTTGAGGGACCTAGCTCCCTCAGTGCAATGTCTGGGGAACAGAGCTTTCTAAACCAGTGAAGTGAGCTCTGCTACTGGTGATCAGCTATCTTACCTGCTGTACAGTTTCTCTCTATTACATTAAATGTAGAAAATAAGCACTAAATTCTAGTTTATTTGGAAAAGTTAATGCATTTTTCTGTCAGTTCAGCTTTTTGATTATATTCATGATTGTTGCTTGTTGTTCAAAATGCAGCCTTTTATAGAATACTTAATTTTGCATGGTGTTTGAATCTAACATATTAAGATGCAAGAGATTAGAATTTATAAAAGCTATCTTCAGTGATTTTAGTAGTAAAATTTCTAGTGACTTCACCTGTTGAAGAATTAGTAGAACACTGAGACCCTTTTTAAAATCTCACCCTGAGAGTGAAGCAAGGCTCTGCAGTCTTTAATACTGTACAGTGGATTGTGTTGGATTTACTAGAATGACTGTCCAGCATCAGAAATTTGAACCAACTCAGAAGTGAACTTAGAATTGTTTCGACAGATTACTCAAAGGACATGAAACTCAGTGTTTGCCATTTTTATACTTTTATATCAGGTTTATTGTTGCTGTAGGAAGGCAGAAGTCTTGTGATCCAGCAAAAAGCCTGCCAGTATGTACCCAAGTGTTTTGAACTACAAGATGACAAAGTGAGTTTATACTCACACAGCTGACAGAGTGAGGGAGAAGCATTTTCTGTCATGTGATTTCAGCATTTTTTATTTAGTATTAGCTACCTGAGAGATGAATTGGCTACATCATTCAATTGCCATCTGAGCCTCTCAGGCTCTGCCAACACGATGTTTGTGAGGCAGATAGAGGCTTTGACAGTGTGAGCTCTGTGTGGATCAAATGGGTGCCAGCTGTAGTCTTGCAATTGTACAGATTCTGCTGGCCTGGTGTTGGTTGTGAACTCTCAGATCCTGTTAGGAATTTATGCTGGTTTAGGCTCAGGCCCATGTGAACAGGCTGCATGTTGTCTGGCCAGATTGTAATATTGCAGAATGAGCTTATATTTGCTTGGATGGGGAAAAAAAAAGGGTAAGCTTACATGTCACTGTAAAATACTGCCCAGACACACATTTAGACAAAATCCAAAATGTACTCAAAAATATCTTTTTGTGACTCATTTGTCTGAGAGAAGGGCAAAACCCCAGAGCCCCAGAGCTCTGCCCTGTGTAAGTTTTGAGCATTGTCATCTGCTTGCATTAGTGATAAAATATATATATGTGTGTGCCAAAGCCTACTCGGGTGATCAAAACTACTTTATCTATCTATTTGCATGTGACATTTTGCACTTGCACACAAAGAAAAATAGGACTGAGTTGTCTTTGAAGGAGTAACTCTTTGTGGTTGCAAACCAGGGCTAAAATGAGTGCTAAAGTGAGTGTAAATCAATAGCCCTAGTATGTTAACTTATGAATGCAACAAAGGTGGCTTTCCTTGGTTTACGATCAGAACCCCAGGGGTCTCTGTTGTAGGCTACTGTATTCCCTGCTTATTCTGACTCTGTTCACAGCTCCATTATATGTACCCCTGACAGAGATCAACCTCCTAGTGAAAGTGGTTCCCTTCTGCACAGTCTAAAAATGAGTGCTGTATAGATGGGAAGCTAAGAGTGGAATATTGGAAAGAATGGTAGAATCAGAATTTCTCCTTCAAATGATGCTTACTAGTTTGTTTATCTTAAGTTTTTAAAGGTGTTTGAGGGTGTTAGACTATCCTGGGCTTACTGAAAGTCATGTGCCTTAGGCAGTCTTTGGAAGTCCTAGCTGCAGCAAATATGTCACTCTATATTTGTATTTCAGTACAATAAAACAGTGCATGTAACTATACATTGAGATACTTTGAGTCTCTCCTTCTGTGTTATTAATTACATCCACTTACTGTCTCATTTTCTTGAATTTAGAACAATGTTTTCCAATAAGTCATTCCAGTAAAGATGTAATTTCCCTGCTCAAAAATAATCTCACCAGGGAAAAATACATGGATCTTCTGAGTAAAGCATATCTCTACTGCTAGATTTCTTTCATCAGGTATTGCCAGTTACAAAGAAAAGCAAAACTTACTGCTAGCTGGCATGGGATGGCTAAGCCTTACACTTTTCTTAAATGGTGGCTAATACACACCTCTGAACCCAAGTCTCACTGACTTTAGTGTGAGGCTCTTCAGTTTGGAGAATTGACATTGACTGTATAAGTGGGGTCTGCTGTCTCCTGAAAGAGCAAAAAAGTGTAGATTTTCTAGGTTGTGATTCCTAATTTATCCATATAATTAAACTCATTAGGCTGAACTCTGTGATTTTCCTCCATATCTCTCCATGTGTTTTCATCTGTGCCTAATGTAACTATCCTGATCATAATTAAAGTTCATGAAATTCTAAAAGTAATAGTGAAGAATCAATAATATCTCTGTTTATCAGTTGTAACATACCTTCTTTTACAAAACAAGTTTGTTGCTATCATGGAAAGCGGCATTTTAGAGGTGAAATCATTCCCTACCATCCAGTAGATCTCTCTCCATACTCTGTCTCACTTCAAGCTATTGTTTTATCAAAAACAGCTTAGAAAGCAAGTGTATCTCAGCGCCAGGGTTTATGGTGTTAATTTTTGGAAGTTTTCTGCATCCATCTATGTGGGGTGCACAGGTGCAAGGAACTTTTAATGAGGACACACAGGTGAAATACCAACAGTGTTACAGAATACATTTGAATTTCATAACAGTATAGGGGGAAGCATTCAAAAGCCCAGGCCTTTTAGGATTTAGACACCATGAGATCAAACTTGATGAAATACTACAGAGAGATCCTCTTAAGTCTCCCATGGTGAGAGTATAATTATAGGAACTGTTAAGCTTGGAATACTTGTTCTGCAAGATTTGAGGTCCTTCTTTTCCTAAATGAAAGTTTCTAATAGTTTTGACAAGATTTAGAAAAATTTTCAAGAATGTTTAAATTCTAATATTTTTAAAATAAAATATTCTGTGGGCAATTTCATAAAATATTAATGAAGAAAAAGGAGGTGAAATATTGAGGAGGCACAAAACTATTTTGTTCTACATTTATTTTTCTTGTTAGACAAATAAATATGTCTTCTTTTTTTTTTCCTAAACATTTTAAATTTTTCTTTACGGAAGTAATGTGCTTATATGACCAGAAAAAGGAAAATTAGTTATTCTCAGAATTATAATCTTAGTACTTCAATTTAATTTGAGGCAATTGCCATTACCAAGATCATTTTCACAGCATGAGTAATTTACTTACTATGCCTTTATCATTAATAAGCACAGATGGACAATAAACTCGTCCATAATGTGTCCCCATCCATCACAGCTTTGAACCAAAATGGCTTCAGACAAGGCAGGCTAATCTGGCTTACCTGAGCAGCCCATTGCATAAGCAAGAACTGGAAGAACTCCATCTGATTTTACTTTTTGTGCTCTCTGTAATGGTAAGTGATTAGTTGTGAATCCATATTGTATGTCAGTGGTAAAACCAATTTTGGAAATTTTACAGTTTTGCAGTCCTGAGCAATGTTGAATCTTTCATGCTGTGCAGTTGTCAGGAGGACTTTAAGCATCAGCATATCTCTAATAAGAGAATAGTACCTTGGAAAAACAGTGAAAAAGTTCACTTTTTTTTTTCCTGCCTTTTTATACCTTTTCTGCCTCTTTAACTTCTTGTCAGTTACTATTTCAGGTGATTATGTCTGTAGACAGATAGTGCTGGCATACCTCTCTAACTATATAAATAATTCCAATAATTATAAAAGATTGAGAAACTAAATAGCTCTTAAACTTTCTACCGGATTAACATGGATATGCTATTCTAAATCTTCTGCTAACTTTTATATAAGTTTCTTTTTTACTTGGTAACTTTTACACTTAATATTTGTGATAACTTTTCCACATTTTCCTACCTCATACTCTCATGCTTTTTTAGTATACTTCTAACAATTACAATTGTAGAAATTACCCACTTTTTGATGATTTTTGCTTCTTGAAAACTCTTACTCCCTTCTTATTTCACAATTTCTTCACTACTACTCTTGATTTATATCAAGACAAAGTAACTTGGCTTCTCTTGTCTCTTTTATGTTTATAAAATATGAGTAAAATGTTCTGGAGGTAAATCTTAGCTATATATATGATTTAAAAATAAATAAGCTCAGTTCAAAACTCAGGGAAGGTGCAGAAGAAGCGCCAAGATTACTTCAGACTCCAGCCCTGTCTATATTTACAGGGTAACAACAGTAGTGGAGAATTCTCCCCTCTAATACCTTGAAAGCAGTGTTTTATCCTACTCTCAGGGTAACTTTCCCCACATTTATTAAATCTTTTTCATCTCAGGTAGGGTTTGTAACAGAGTTGTTGCTGGTGGTGTTATTTACTGTGAAAACTCATGTATCAGCAACTTGACTGAAACCACTGACTTCTCGGCATGGTACCCCTACACTTTTATTAATCTGTTGCTTTATGATTTCATCCAGAGTTAATAATTTCATGTGCATGTCTCGTATTGGCTTTAACTCCATGAACAATGTGCTGCAAACAATAGGCTGGAAGTATTATGGTAAAATATCACGGGCTGAGTAAAACATTAGGGTAGGAAATACTATCATGGAACAGC
Source organism: Peucedramus taeniatus (assembly GCA_013400575.1). Classification (NCBI taxonomy): domain Eukaryota; kingdom Metazoa; phylum Chordata; class Aves; order Passeriformes; family Fringillidae; genus Peucedramus; species Peucedramus taeniatus. The sequence goes on along the minus strand of WBNO01003215.1, from coordinate 39,787 downwards.
ATTTCATTGCTGAAACAAAAGCTCTCTGTGTTTGTCACACTCAGTAAAGGAGTTGATATCCACACTCACCTTAAATTTTCAGGAATATACCCACATCTTCTATAATCACAACAGAATAATAATGTAATAAATCCGTTTTATGCATCCTGTCTCTATTAAATCATGTGAATAGTAATTAAATTGTGCAATGAAGACACTAAATTCAATTTCAGCAAAAATCATCCTCCTGTCCTCTTTTGGGAAAAAGATTAAGTTTTGAGGTGGAAAGTAAATGGAGTGAGATAAAAAAGAAGGGTTTTCCTCACACTGTTTTCCACCGTGTTTTTCACTATTTGGCATAGAAATATATTTACAGTGCTGAAAGGAGAATATGCATGGGGAAATGTAAAGCAGTGTTTGTAATAGAGAACCTGAAGAAATAGAAATCTAATCTTTGGTAATCAGCTGTAGGGTAGTAACAACCATGACAGGTGCTTATCATCAATATCCTTGTGGATCAACACTAGCTGAGCTGCTGATGTTTAAAAGAAGGCAGTTGCATTCCATTCAGCTTCTCTCTCTACCCTTATTAAACCCATTCTTCCATCATAGCCCCAAGCCTCCTAGAGAAGTGTGCAAGTCACATGAAAGAACTGCCAAAAAGGCACTAATTGGTGCCCCAGCTGGCACTCTCAGAAGACAGGCCAAGGAAGTAGACTAAAATAGTCCAGGTCAGCTCAAAAGCATTTTGAGGCAAATGTGGAAAACTCACAAAATGCCTGCCTGTGTTTACATCCTTTCCAGCACAGCCAGACCAAGGCTTTTAATAAGTGCTAATTATTCCCTTCTAAATAATGGTTTTAACAAAGAACACCAAGTTTCTTTACTATGTGAGCAATGGTTCTCCCTGGAACTAGATTATTTTGCATGTATTTACATGTATACATCTATCTGCTGCTCTATCTTGTGTGCAGGTCAAGTATACCTTTATAGCAATAGAAAATACATTTTACTCTAAAAGTGTTTGTCAGCAAACCTGGCCTATGTAGGCACTGATCCTACTCCTTGTGAAAGTTTGAAAAGATGAAATCTTTATTCTTCAGAGCTGGCATTTCAGTTCCAAGAACAATTATTTTTCTAGAAATAGATATTTTCAATAAATATTGCCCAAGTGCTTTTGTTTCATTTGATGCGTATATGTTCTTTATTATTGTATTGCCACTTCTTCAACTATACCTACATGATTAGTTCATTTCAGCACAAGGACACAAAGCAGAAGTCTGATCACTTATTCAGCTGGATTTAGGGATTTTCTTTAGTTTGGAGGCAACAAACAATAATTTTCTTGACCTCATACCACAGGTCTATATGTCAGTTGCATTTGTTTCTGAAATGAGTTTTACTCATTTTTCAGTCTGACTTCTGACATTCATTGTGGCCTGTATAAACAATAGAGAATAACTATTTACACAGAAAATTCTTAATACCTCCTCATTCTGATCTGGTTTCATTAGGATGACTTTAAAAAAGCCAGAAGTCTCAAGTGTTATTTTATTGTAGCTCTATCACAAAAGCTATTTATTCTGGGTTGTTTTTTCAGGCATATGTGTGTGTGTTTATGTGTGTGTGGTTTTTTAACCCCTCACTGTAGTTTTGGGGTTTTTTCAGTATTAGAATTTTTGCCACCCAATGATCCTCCTGAATCAGTGTATTGATTCTGGATGAAACTGAATTTATTTTCCCCATAGCAAACCTCACAGTACTTTGCTGGGAAAGTATTGATAACACACCATTGTTTTGGGTACTGCTGAGTGGTGCTGGCACAGCATCAGCGTTGTCTCACCAAAACTCCTTCCCCATCAGCAGCTGAGGCTTGGCAAGATCCTGAGAAGGGACATAGCCCATACAACTGACCTAACTTCATCAAAAGGATACTCCCTACCATATGACATCTGGTCAGCAATAAAAACTAAGAAAGAAGGAGGGTATCATGGTTCTGGCCCAGATCAGTGGGAGGGGCATGGCCAAGACATTATGATACCACATTACATCATTGTCAGGAATGGGAAAAGGGACTCTCTCTTCCAGGAAGGAGAGACATCGCCTTTTGGTGGAAAAAAGTGTGGCAGGGTGAGGAACCTGCCCATTGTTCATTGTCTTGGAGTCTCCTGTGAGGATTTTTGCATGTGAATCATTCTCATTTTTTGCATACTTTTAATAGTGCTTGGAATCCCAAATTTCTTAGATATTTTCACCAGCATACTGAAATTGAATTGAACAGATGTATAGAGGCTTGTCCAAAAATTTGTTGTAACAGACACAAGCTCTAAATTTCTTTCATTGCAGGCAGCACTTGGTGGGAGTACATACACTGGCCTCAACTCACTCTTTTTGAAGTGAGTGATTGTGAAGCTGCCTAGATAGATTACAAATGCTTAAGTAGCTGAGTGCTCATATGCTAAAACACCAGTGTAAAGCACTTTTTGGATGAATTTCTGCAGATCCTACAACACAGGCATTTATGAAGGGGAGATGCAGAACTACATTTGAGACCATCAGAATACTCTTTCTTCTAATATGGAGGTTCCAAATCAAAGGGTTGTTACTTCAGCTAGCTCATCTTAGAAGATAAAACTAATGCAAGCACAGCTGCAGAGATGAAACTCCCAACTGGCAGTGAGACATGAGCTCAGGATGTGAAATAAAGGGAACATTGCATTAGTAAGGACACAAAAAACTCATGCTGTAACTGAAAAGAAAGCCTGATTTTACTTTGATTGTTACAAAAATGTTTGGGCACCACTGTAGAATGGGGTCTGAAGGTGACAACTTTATCTCTGTATCTGGGATTTTTTTACAAGACTGGTGTAGGGAGAGTGAGCTGATGACACTGTAGCATTTTAAAATCATACTGCAAATGTGGGATCAAAGAGTTAAAGCCATTCTCTTAGGTATTTTGAGAAAGGTATCAGTAGCTGTTTGTGCTAGAAGGGTACTATGTACTATGATTTTAGCACAAAATAGAATAGTACGACTGCATTATTGTGGAGATTTTGTTATAGTTTAGACAGAATTAGTTCAGACTAGAACTGGATAATTCCATTTTCTTCCCATTTAAATCCACTGAAGAAAACCCACTTTATTAGGTAATTTGTTGAGGCTGGTAATTTATTATTTGCCACTTGAAAACTACGTATGAGTGTTTTTAAGGAAACTGTGTTTATCAGAAATGATACACATCATGAGTTCCAAAAGTATTTTGATCACCTTTGAGATAACAGCCAAAAAAGAATGAGACAAAAAGTTAATAACAAGTCCTCTAAAGTGAAGAGTAGTGACAGTCATTGGTATCTTCCATGAACTCTATAGTAATATGATTTTTGAAGGCCTTATGTTAGTGTCTATTATGAAACTACAACTGTTGTGAAGTGGACTGTGTTATTATCTCATAAAATTTCTATAAATAAATCTATTTTATAGAAGTACAGAATGGATGAAAATTTTATCGCTTCAGTATAGCTTCCTCTTCTATTGATAAAATTGCAAGCCTTTTGGGTACAAGTTAAACCTGAAATGATTTTCCTGGAAAAGCGAAGAAAAGAAAGAGAAATTTTCAATGTTTGAAGTCTTTTTTTTTTTTTTTAATATTTTCTGATGTCTTTTTGTTTTATAAATAGCAAACACTTGTAAGATGTTTTAGCAGAAAGAGGCAATTTGACATTAAAGCTTTTAGTTTTTTATTTTGAGTTCTACTTAAGGATTTTTTCCAAAAGAAGAGAAAAAAGTCTTATTCTTGCTATAATGAAAGCAGTAGAGCTATTCAAATTTTCTCTCCTCAGTGGGCTTGTCATCAGTGCAGTGTTCAGGATCCATTTTCATTCCAATAGGGGCAAGGAAGGAGAATGAATCTTCTTTTCTCCCAGTGCAGGGTAAACCTCAGTCTCCTCTGGTTCCAGATTTCCAGCTTTTCTCTTAAAAGGTATGACCAAGGGAGAAAGAGAACAGAATGGTTTGTTAAACATGGTAATTATGGGACTCATTCATTCCTGATTACTTCAGTTCTCTCTCTCATTTATCCCAAGTGTTGGGCACAGTTTTCCTCATCACTTTTCTTTCAGGAGTTGATGTAAAGTACATCTCAATTTCTGCTTTGTTGTATATGGGCTACCCTGCTGTTCCTTTCTGGTTCAGCACTTACTTTGAACATGCCAATTTCCACCTCCTGTTTAGGGTGAGTGACAAAAGAGAAGTGCTTTATTTACTCAACACCTTTGTTATTCTCCTGCTTCAAACCTTCTAATTCCTCATTCATTGAAAAGAAACAATGCATTTGACAAGTCACACAATACAAATAAGAAACAGTGAATGATGAACGGCAAATAGAGGTAGCACTTTTTTGTCATTTACCTTAAGGCCTCTATTCACTCTGGCATTACAAAAGGATCTCAAAGTCATAGAAAGCACTTATTTTGAGGTTCCTTTCAGGTGACAGATGGGTGGAAGGGAATTCATTATAAATAAGTGTAAACAAAAAAATAACCTCAGAAGAAAAATAATTCAATCCATTTACAAATATTTATGAATAATATCTGAGCAACTTCAGCTCACTTTTGGAAAACAGATTAAACAAATTTATTACATGTCGCATTTGTCACTAGTAATTTCTCCCACACAAAATGATCTAATTTATGACAAAGTTTGAAGTTAAAAATGATGAGACTTATTGTGAAGTGAATAAGCTGCATATCATTTGGAGACAGCACTTTAATAATTACTGTAGACACTGATATCTGTGAAGTGATTTGATGGGAACTGTATACATAGAAAAAGAGAGAATCTAGTACATTCTTTGTACTGGTTCTGAGGTGAAAGCCTGTGATGTGAAAATTTCTGTTTAGTCAGAGACAGTGCAGGTGGAGGCTTAAGGTATGCCATATAGACCTAGGGTTCAGTAACTGAGTTGGTTGTTTCCTTAACGTGGGATCAGTGAAAATGAACCCCAAGAAGTACCTCTCAGCTGAAGACTGCCACAGCATGGCAGACTGTACTCTCAAACTACACTTCCTGTATTTGAAAAGGCAAAATCACCTTCAACAATGCTGCTTCTAAAGTTGTGGGAGAGCAATGCCTATTTCCAATCTTCAAAACGGAATCACTCTCATTCCCTAGAATTTTCTTATAAAACATATCTGAGAGTTTGATTGTTTCATGTGATCTGGATAAAACATCCCACAATCCTTCTCTCTGCTCCCCTTCCCACCTGCTTTGTGATTCCAGCCTGTTTTATGGAAAACCCAGCAAACATAAAATAGCCTGTTCTCCTGAGTCAAGGGCTGCTTACACACCAACTTGTTCAAAACGTGCATTTTCTTCATTCATTACCTCTTTGCATAAGTCAGTAGCCACTAAGTGTCATAAAGGACTTAATCAACCTTAGTGTATTTCCATTAGGCAGTAATAAAATCAAACGAAAAGAAGTGAGAGCCCTAAGTTTGTCCTGTAAGGACAGAGCTACCCCGCGGTTAGCTCTGCTCAGCAGAGGGGGAGGAGGAGGGAAGAATGGAAGTGAGTGCAGGAACAGCAGGGCTCATCACCCAGCACCCAGTGTCAGTCTGGATACCTGACTGACAGAGGCAAAAATGCCAGCAGCAAATGAAATCTCTTTGTGGTTTCCATCAGGATGCAATGAAGAGCATCTGAGGGAAATATTTCTTGAGTTAGAATCGGAAACAGAAATGAGGAGATTCCTTTTTTGAATGGCTTTAATATAACAGAAATGACAGCTCTAATATTCTCTAACACTGGGTAACAAGTTTGAATTTGTTTACGGTTTGAATTGTAAAGATTCAAAACATTTAATCTCATCCATCATATTCTATCCCAGCAACCATGCTAACAGCTAGCTCAGAGATTGTAAGAAGTGATATATATTACCACATGAAACACAGTTATGACTGTTCAGTTTTAATTCCTCTTTTAAAGTGGACTCTATCAATCAATAACCCAGATCAGGTTTTTCTCCTCATGCTAAATCAATGAATTCCATTAAATGATTATTTGTATATGTGTGTGTGTGCATGTGTGTGTGAGCATGTGTGTGTGTGGTTTATTTTTTATGTTTCAAAAAGGATATTTGAAATTTCTGTTATAATGTACCTGCCATTAACAGTCCTGGAAAAGACAAGGAGCACCTAGCAAGCTGTGGCCATTTGTGTGAATGGAACTACTGTCTTCACTGGGCAGAGCTCAGTCTAGCCCTTAAGCACCAGAGCACAGTCTCACTGTCACTGATGTCACTTGAAGGATCTACTGTAAGACTGTGCCAGCAACACATGAATTTGAAGAGAATATTATTGTAACGATCTGGTGGTTTTTAATGACTCCTGCAGTGATCCTCAAATAGCAGTTTTTCCTCACACGTACCTTATATATAAATGGAATAATATCTAGCATAATAATGTAACAGCATTATGAGATGTTTCTGATGTTTTAGCTTTGAGTTCACTCTTTGTGTCTTCTGGATCAAGTTGTGAAGGAAAATGGTAATAGGAGTTCTGGTTGAGCGGTTTAATTACTTTTTAGATGAGTCCCCTGTAGTGAAAACACTCCAGTTTCTTCTGTCGTGAGACTTTCTTCTTGACACGAGACTCATCTGGGCACTGAAGGAGGCTGAAGGAGGAGGGGGGAGAGAGGAAAATGAATCCTCCCAAGCAATCCTAAACCGAATAAGAACTACAGTGTGTCTGCTTTCTCTCCCAGTTTATGTCACTGAAAACTCGCCTTTGTTTCGGTAGTGAAACATGCCAATTCAAATTGGTACTTATCATCTCTCTTGGCAAGTTGAACATCATCAGTGATAATGTTTTTAATTGAAACTGATTCATACCATCCCAGTAGAGTTCCTGTGGAAGTCAGTCTTGCACAAGGGAGTGAGAAGGATGAGCTCAATGAAACAAGGAACAAACCAACTACAGAGGTCAAGCTGAACAATAAATCCATTGTAAACTAAATTCTTCTGAGTTAAAATATTTATTGCTCAGACTCTGTCAGCATATTCTGCTTCTTATATTATAGCTTCACCTCCTGCTGGTAGGTGCCAGGGACACCACCATGGTCTTTTACTGTGACCTGGTAATACAGCTCTTGTCTTTTTAAAGACTGACCACTAGGAGAGCTTCATTGTTCTAATAGCCTAAGTCAGACAAGACTAAATTAGTTCTTCACTACTTTTAAAAAGTTTCCTTTGTTTTGTTTTGTAGTACTGTGAAGCAAAAGCATCAAACTATTGCTTAAAAAAAAAAAAAAAATCAAACGAGACCTGCAGCTGAGGCAAGGACAAATTATTTCAATAGGCAAGGGATTGTTTGAGTCTGTATTTCTGTTTTGAAATCTAAGTCCTTTAGCTTTAGATCTTGACAAGCAGCCACACTATTTTCCAAAGGATTTGAACAGTCATACAATTACACACACAGCCTGCATGTGTGCACACATCAGCCCCCCAGTGGTGATTTTCAGTTGGATATTTTATTCTTTGTACTTGTATTTTTTGAGTATGAATTAAAACAAATTCTTATTTTGTGCTTTGTTTTCAAAAGCTTGCCTACAGTTTTTCTTGGCTTTTGTCTTCTCCTTTTATCATTTGAGCAATGGGACATAAAATGAAGAAAAGAGAGATCAAGAAAATGATAGAAGGTTTGGAAAGAAAGATCCGTGAGGGGAGAAAAAGGTTAATAAGATAAGTTGGCTGTTCAGTCTAAAGAAAAGAAGACTTAAGAAAAGTGTGATAGCTCTCTACAGATATGTGAAGGGACAAGGGAAATTATTCTCATTAGTCACTCAAGACAGAGTAATAAATTTGAGCTGTTGCAAGGAATATGTAGGTTAAATAGTATAAAAATCTTTGAAATATCAAAACCAGATAGGCAATGAAACAAACTGCCAAAGGGTTTTAGGGAGTCACTCCCTCCAGAGGTATTCAAGGTGAAATAGCTACTCATCTATTGGAGATGATTTTGGACCAAGCAAATTAAAAGAAGTAGCACGACACAGGAAGGACGAAATGGATAGATGACAGTAAAAGTCCTTTCAGACTCAACCTCTTCTGGGGATGAAAAACAATGTCTGAAAGAATGTTAAACACAATAAGGTGTGAAGAAGAGTGCATATAAAGTGGCAAAAAGAAAAATTGAGAGAAGACTTTTAAAAGGTTATAGTGTCTAATAACGCAAGATTTTAAAAGCTTAGGTTTTAGATACTAAAAAAGGCAAAGGAAATAGCTCATCTCTGCCATTAAGCCTAACTCTTACCAACAGCTTCAAATTCTTGAAAATGATATACCTGGATGGTCTTTCTTCAGTCACCTATGGAGGAACGTGAAAACACTCTGAATGTAATCCAGACCTTGCATAACCTTACATTTCCATCTTTTGATATGTGTATCCAGGTTGTTGATAGAGAGGATAGAGGGCTTCAAGATCATAATAGCAAGTATTATGATCATTGTCCAAAACCCAAATGAAATATTTTTTATTCTTCTTCATTTTGAGCCATAACTTGTTCTCCATATAGCAATAATAATTTCAGTACAGCCACTTAAAAATGAAGATACCATGCATTATGAGGAAGAATGGTGCAATCTGGACTCCTATCATGTGTAATAACTATAACTATTTATTAAGCATGAGGATCATTTATGACTTCACATTTCGCATTCCACTGAGAGAATAGTTTAACATATATTTCCTATACACTTTGCCTTGATAATGAAATTCCAGTCTGAATTCATTACGAATAGTGACATTCATCCAATGAGAAATACCAAATGAGGATACATTGCTTACAACTGTTATAGTCTTTACTTTTATTTATATAAAAAACATCTGTATGGTTGTATTTGAGGACACATGCAACATCACTGCACTCTACTTCCATGCTGATCAGGATGAAGAGCAAGAGAGGAGCCAGATTGCTATGATGTGGACTTGAGTGTGTGTCAGCTCTGCGGCCTTTTGCTGCAGCTTATTCACTGAGAAAAGCAAATTAGTGTTTTATTATTGTAGAATCACAGGTCAGAAGATGATTTTCTTCAGGATATGTATTTGCACATTTAAAAGAAGCCCAGATTCTAAGGCTCTTCCTGTAGCAACTGCATGGCACAGCTACGCCCAAGTAGCTCAGCTGGTAATTTTATGCACATTTAAGACCTGAGTAATTGTTGGGTTTAATTTCTTCTTCAGTAATTTTAATTTTTTTTCACTATTTCTTTGGGTTTACAGTAATTTGCTCTGAGGTTTTCAGTCTGTCAAAGCACCTTTTTGTTTTATGGCTTTTCCAGTGGACTGCTCATAGTTCAATAGTTATGGTTGTATGTCACAAAATAATCTGCCTCCAGCCTGGGCTTTACCTAATAGTATGGTGAACCAATTTAAGTCTTTGTCCAACATAATTCTTAGCTAAATAGGTTTATATTTATGGACAGGACTGAAGAACAAGCAAATCAAACTATAGACTCTAGTTAGCTCCTTAACATCAGTACTTGCATAATATTTATTGTATATTATTTCAGCTATTTTGCAGATTGTATCATACTTCCTAACTTACTCTTTCTTTCTTTGACTCACTTCATAGTCTGTTGTGTCTCTTGATTCTTTCAGTCAAGGATCATGTTAATGTACTCATACCATAAAAATCTTCAAATGCTGATAACCGTGATATAATTAACATTTGCATATTGGATATATGGATACTATTGAAATATTAATGAAGAAACATCCAACCAAACTGTTATCTATCATTTCTGTTTAGCCAAGTGCATCCACCTAAACATAAATTCAGAAATTAAATAGTTCCATTGGGTAATTCTTTATGATTAGTCTCTGTTTGGTTAATCACATATTTTCTATACATGTGAGGCCAGAAGAAGGTGTCAGTAAACCACAGTTGTTCAAAGTACCATGATAATCTTACACTGTCTTCTGTCCAAACTGTTCTTTGCTAGTATTAATGTGGAATTAAATAACACAAAAATTATTTTTGGTTGCTGTGAGTATATGTAAAGCATTTTTTTCTTTTTTGTTGCTTGATTAATCGAAGACTGAAAATTTGAGGAGATTAAATAAAACTAAGGCTTTTTAAGGAGTCTGAAGATTGTGATGTAGAAAGGTAACATGCATTTTAAAGAATGTTGTTTGTTATCAATTAGACATCAGATTTTTTTTTTTGTTCTATCTCTTTCATCTGTTTTTTGTTCAGTCAGATTTTACACAATCAAGTTTCAGTGCTTTGAAATGGAGATTTTCCTTCAATGAGGTTACTGCAGTATTATTGTTTGATACTCAAAGGAGATTTAATTTTTGACTGTTACATTTTTCATATTATTAAATAAGGTATTTTATAAATATTTTTTCTAGAAAAGTATAATTGAAATATTTAGTGCACTTTATGCCTTTGGAATTCAATCTTGTGAAAAAATTGCAACCAATTCCCACTTCCCACTAAAAGAATGAAAATAAGACTGGAGGAGGGCCCTGTTAGAAGGCCACTGTGGCATTCTTTTCAACCGAGTGTATTTATGAAAAATGAATGTGTTTATGAAAACCAAATATGTTTTATTGGTTCTTTATNTATATATATATATATATATATATATTCTTTTATATGTTAATACAATTCTTAATACTTTTGCTCTGGGGTTTCTGAGTACATCTATTATTCCAAAAAATTGTGAAAATTCAATTATTTGTGCCGAGTTAACTAAGTCAATAGTAATTTCTTTCTTTTCTTTTTCTGTTTATGTAAACTGTTGCTCTAGACTCTAAAAAACAGGCAAGTTTGGTTTTCAGATTTCTTTCCAAAGCTAATTTAATAACAGTTTAATAACTCTAGTTATCTTTTTTCTAATCCTCTGTATCTGAAAATATACATAGCAGTCTTCTCAAAGAGTGAAGGTGATACAAAACCCCAAAGACAGGTGTAATGAACCAAGGACCTTCTAGACCTCAATTTACATAGCCAAATCCTTTCCTCTCAACCCTAAATCCTTAAAACACAATTTATTTAATCCCTGCTGTAGTCAAACACACTGAGCGTGTGTAACAATACATCAAAATCATTAGCACAAAACCTTAAAATAGTGTATTGAATTTGTATAAAACAGCCAAATCCTTTGAGAACTTAGGTGTCACATCTAGATTTTCTAAGGAAACATTGTTTTAAAAGTTGGTACCAAAATGGTATTGCTGGTTCTGTTGTCCAAGCACCATAATATAATGTGCTCTCAGCAATAATTTTTTAATAATAAGAAAGGGACATTAGAAAACTCCCAGAGGTGATACTGGAGAATATTGCTTTTCATCTCTAAGACGCTGGCCACGCTGTAGTTGTAGATGTGAGTTACACTTCCATATTCAAGGCAGTGAATACTTTATAGTATATTCAAACTACCTAAGTTGCAGGTTACATTTTAGCTGCAGATCCAGCACTTTACTGGATCCAGTGTTTTAGCTGCAGTTCTAGCTCCAGTGGTTTACTGCACCTCTCCAGACCTATTAAAATACTGGCTTAACCTTTGTGAGACAATAGGCACGCTTCTGTTTTTGACTGGAGGAAGTCAGCTTGTGTATGAATGCTTAATCTGCAATATAAAAATAGCAAAGGTTGTTAGATCAAATTTAGCTGAAAGCTCTGCTGATGGTTTAATTGCCTGAATGGAGTGAAATGAAATGCGATTAAATTCTTCAAGTCCAAATCTTGAGGAAGATTGTCCATCTACAACCCCATATCCACATGAATCACTTGGTTGTGGAGTGGGATAGTACAGAATGCTTTGTATGCTGATCCCTGTAGCTAATTTATTTATGTTACAAATTGGAGACTCTTGCTCTCCTACTGGGCCTTTGCTCTGAGTTTCTGTCTCTAGGTCAGTAATTTTTTTACTACGGTAAAACTTTCCAAAACACTACATTCTATCAGATAACACTCTAGCACAGAAGACCCTAAGCTCCAAAGCTTTAGGCTCTTGAATTGTTTTTGTGTCATCTTTAAAAATAGATTTGGAAGTATAATTTTTGCTGAGATTTTTTGGTAAGTGCTTCTCCTGAGCCCTATTTGGTTTGTTCACTTGGAATAATGAGTTTTTAAAGTTACCTCTGAATTTAACATTTTGGCCAAGAGAAGGATCTGAGAGTAGTTTTATTACAGTATTTACTGTAATTCAGTCTCAGTGAAAGGGGTATCTTGTAGTAAATATCTACACTCCATGATGATTCAGTAACAATGAATCTGCATTTAAACTGCATTGGTGATAGAGGCAATCCAAAGAAATTTTCAGAGGAATTTTGCATGTTGGGAAGGTTTACAACTTGTTCCTTTACCTATTACTTCCTTGTCACCTTTACCTATTTTTTTTCTGAAAGTTGAGGCTGTTTCATCATTGTGTTATTCTAATTTTATGCTGGCATAAGCTGTTTCTGTAATAGAATTTCTGTGATATAAAGCAGGAGTGATACAGTAGTGAAGCAACTGCTACATTTTGAAAGTGGCACAGTCAAAAACATCAAGCCTGATATACTTTTTCAGTGATAAATTGCAGCTACTAATTCCAGTCAAAAGGAGGTATGTGCTGGTGCAGTAAGCATTATGTTGGCCATACTATTAGGGAAAGATATTTTTCTCCCCTGGTTGAATCTGAGCTGTTATGTGACAGTAATGAAAGATTCAGTGCAGCAGAATGGGCAGTACCTACTGCAACTGTGACTGCAGCCACTCCTTGTGATTCTGCATTGTGTGAGAAGGAACCCATTTTGTTTTCAGTCAAATGACAGTTGCATGTAAATTGAATAAAGAGCCTTGGAAAAAAAAAAAGAGCTGATACCTCATAAGATCTCTTTCCTTTTTTGATCTATTTCCTCTTGGCACAATGGATTGTTCCACCTCCCACTGCACCAATCTTCTCTTTCAAGAGTAATTTAGCCTACAGCTTGGACAGTGAAGAGATTGAAATTACTGCTTCCCAGGAGCATATTGCAACCAGCAGGTTAGCAGTTAGTGGGTACCTACCTAGTAAGTAGGCAACTGCATGATTTGCAAGAGATTTGTGCCAAACCAAGGCACTTCACATTTAAAATTGTAAAATAAGAAGTCTTTCATAAGAACTAGGAGCACACCCCATGAATTTAAGTTGTTGCTGAAGTTGTTGGATCACAACTTTTGATTTGACAACTTCAAGAAAGCCTAAAGCTCTTATTTCAGAGTCTGCTTCTACCTTTACCCCTCCTATATGATAGCTGGAGTTGGCTAACAGCTTAACTCTGTGAGAAAGTGTTCCTTGCTTATAGATGAGTCTTTTGTCTGTTTGCAGATTTCTGGAGAAAAAAGAAAAGGATGAGTTTAACAGAGAGGAAATGTGGTCTGGTCTGCTTTTAGCAAGTGCAATGACCAAGACACTTTTCATTTTCCAATCCCTAAAAATAATTAAGTGAACAAACACAGAGGTACCACTTCATAGGACCCAGAGCTCAGGTAATTGATGCTGAGATAGAAAAAAATACGGTTTTTTGAAAAGTTTATAAACATTTTCATCTTGCATCATATGGAATAATTAGAAAATTATATATGCAGGCACAATTCAGATAGAATGGCATTCCCTCATTTATGGAAAAGCAAGTGAATTCAGCTTTTAAGAAAACACAGTATTTTCCTAGTTTCATGTGGCAGCCACTCAACTCACTTCATTTCTTTGCAAAATACAAACTTCAGCATTTCATTTTTTATCTTTTATCATTAAACTCCTACAGCTTGAAAATGATTTTCCCCCTAGAAAATGCAAATCTATTCCTTTGTAGTGAAAACTATATTATACATGCAGCATGTAACTTTCAAAACTTTAGTTAGAAGCAGCAAAGCAAGCTGTCAGACATTTCAGTAATTGAATTTCCTTGAGAACTGCCTTGGTTTGTCAGCTCTGACTTTGCTGTCAAAAGAAAAGAAAATAGCCAGGGAATTAATCTAAGATAACATGGGGGGTATTTTGATAATACCAAGACACAAACATTAAGTGTTTTCTCAGGCAGTGTTTTGAGGTAGAGTTCCCACCCTAATCCAGGCAGGTTCATTCTAGCCTTGAGCCATTATTATCTTGCGCAGAGTTCTGAAAATTAACTAATGACCTATCAAACTGCAGTACCAGGGATCCTTTCTTCCTGTATTAAGATGCACAATATCATCGCTTAAAAGGCCCAATATACCCTTTGTCAATTACTTCATAAGTGCAATTCATCTTTTACTGCTTCCGCACTTGGATTGCTTGTAAAATGTTTAGTGGTTAATTAGCCTGGAAGGAAGTCCAACTTATGAAAAACCAAGCAGTGGGAAAAAATAGCCATAAAATTAATGGCTTACTCTCTGGTCCTTATTTTATGGGAGAATGTTAATCAGATTCTGTTGAAACTATACCTTTGACTAGCACTCAGCCCCCTTTATAATCAGCTTCAGAAGTATTCCTTTCTGTGTTTTCCCCTTTGGCCTGTACTTCCCTCCAAAGGACTTGAATGTATTGGGAGGAGATTGACAGCTCTCCTAGCAATTGCAACCATTGCTCTAAGCTGAAGGGAAATATGGGGCTAGTCACTTTTACTCTATGGGAACCCACCTGGAGTTCTATTTAAGGTATAAATCTGTTCTCTAAAAAAATGAAACTAATAAAATACATACTGCTGTAGATAAAAGAAAATAGCCAATATTTGAGCTGTGAGACCTTCATTAGACAATGGATAAAACTGGAAAAGGAGAGAATTGTTCAGGGAGCAAATGACTGTATTTACAGCTAGCTCTTTATACCTGTAGAGGAGATTCTAAAATAATCAGGTCCCAGGGACAGTTTAACAACTGAACATTTTGGGTCATTCATAAGGATTCTTAGTGGGGGGTAAAAAGTTATGCCCGTTCAGTGGTGAAATTGATAAAATATTTATGCAAATTTTTCACATAATATAGCAATTGGTCTGCGATTCTTGCATTGAAAANTTTTTTTTTTTTTTTTCTTTTTGCAAGCAATTTTCCCTTAATTTTAGAGCAGGTCGCAGACCATCACTTTTTAAAATGTTGTAAACACTGTATATCATTACAGTGTTGGTTAACCCTGTGTGTTGGGTCTTATACAGCACTGCAAGTAAGTAGACCTAGCATTTAAGTGCTGTAACTTAATTTAATCAAAAGCTTCAACATTCCAGCTATTACATTAAGCCTATCTAATCTCTGTCTTTTTTGTTTGGAGATCTGTAGGGGCAATGGTTTTCCTTTCAGAAAATAAGTGTGGTTGTATAACTTTTCACATATTGGTGATTCATAATCATAATTCTGGGTGGTTTTCCTTGAGTGCATTACAGAAAAATATTTAATTCTGAACAGTGATGCAACTGTCTTTGATGAAATATACAGGTTCTCATGAGCCTCATGCAACAATATTCTATAACAACTGACCAGCTTTTCAGTTTCTCTTAGAAAAGGTACTGCATGTGGCTGAGAATGCCATCAATATTATATTCAGTAAACATCCAGTGCTCTGGGTGCTTGTAAACATCCTTGAAAGAGAAGTTCCTCTTTAAGAATTTGCTCCTCAGTTAGGTTGACTGTGTAAGGACATCCAAGTTCCTCAGTGATATCTCAGAGCATTACACATGGGCTCCAGCTATCCTTCCACCATGACACCAGTCTCATGTCAGTCCTCTGTCATATCAGTCACACACATAGCAAATCAGGGTGTCCTAAGTGGCACCAGACTAAATGTGAGGTCCAGGCAACTGATCTTATGTGTCAGAGGAAGTCTGCCCAATGCCATGATCTTTAATATGACATTTTCCCTGCCAATACATGATATAATACTTAAGCCAACATTGACATACCACGCAACATATTGTGTTTGGAAGCAGTCCAACAGCTCAGCTGGTGGTCAGTTAGCTCTTGGAAGATTTTTCCTCAGACCTGCAGAGGTCTCCTGATGTGCTGGCAGTATCACCATAATATCACTGTAAGAATGCATTTGTCCTGCTTGTCCCTGCCCCTGGACTTCTCTGTCTCAATGCTCGGACCTTGCTAAACTGGATCATCTTTCTCACTCATTTCTCTGTGATGTCTATATCAGGTGACAAATTCATATAACAACTTGTGACATGACTGCTATTTATGGCCATCATTTTTTATCTAATGACTTCAACACAACTTTTTCACAGTGGTGTCAGCTCCCAAAAAAAAGAGGCTTTGCTTATCTTACCTAAAACCTGATACATTAGGAAGATCAAGTGATCCTGACATTGGCATCTTATATTGCCAGAAACTTTTTTTCCATTTTTCCATTTAATAAAATGCTTGCAGGCACAAAATCATATCCAACTGATGCTCTTCTTGTATGTAACAACAATAAAGGGGTATCAGAAAAAGACTGTCCAGCTCTTTTTCTCAGAGACAGTGCTATTTTTACACTATTTCTTTCCAAGCTGTTGAACAGAGATGATGGGAACTACCTGCTCCATGTCTAAACTATCCTTAACTGTAAATGACTTAAGCTCATTCCCTTAAGGAGGACTTACTGTCATATATTACTCTGTAAATTATAATGTCTAGTAAAAATAGGATATATGCATCATCAATTTTGTTCTTATCTGTTCCTGTAAAAACTGTCTGCAGAAAGTGAGACAAAAGGGCTGGAACAGGATGCAACTTTGAAGAAAAAAGGTATAAACTAAACTACACTTTCAAATAGTGCTTTTTACTGTGATATCAGCAGGAGATTTTTCTTGATGTGGTCTATATTTTTGCATATGTGACAACTCCTAAAATCTTCCCTTATGCAACTATTCATTCAGAGTAATATAAAACATAAGTGAATCTTACCTTAGGGTTTTTTTTACAATCCCTAAAACCCCTTCACATACCTTTTTCTTTAACTCCTCATGCCAGAATACATAAAGAGTCATCATCCTCTTTTTTTATATCTGATTTCATACTTAATTTTTTTCATGTAATCATTAGCAGTTGTAGGAAGTACAGTGTCAGAGACACCTGTGCTTAATTACTTGTCTGCAGGGTCTCAATTTCAGAAATAGTTCTGTCAGCCAAAGTTTATTCCTCTTTTTTCCGGCTCCAAACAGAATTTTTAGGTTTATTAGGGAGTCTTGGGTGGGGTTTTTTTTCTGTTTTGGTTTGGGGGGGATATTTTTTTTACATGAATACATGTATTTCAGGATGGAGTTGATTTTTCCTATGTTTTTTTTAACATATTAGATATCAGTGTTTGGGAATCCAGTGTCAATTTGGAAATAACATGTTTTTAGCTAAAATAATCCCACTTTACTGTTTACAGGGTATTTGTCAGACCACTTTTAAAAATGACAATAAATGGCTTACATTCTGATTTTTTTATTGCTGACTTATAATGACATGACTTTTTATCTTTTTTATGCCTAAAACGTTTGCATTAAATTTACACTGTTAGCATCCTACAATCAAATTTGAGGAGAAACCAAAGCTGTGCATTGCCAACATGGCTCTCTTTTTTAGTGCCTTTTTTTTTCAGCCACGCAATGAAGTACTGTTGGAACTTGCATGAGTTGTCTTCCACAATTTGGTGGAGCTTTCAACTCCTTGTTTTCTCTGAGGCATGCTCTTAGAGGGTGTTTAAATGACAGCCAAAGGTTTGACAACAGCTCAGGTAGACGTCCCTAATCAGCTGGTGCTGCTAACAGGGCAGCTGCCACAGCATGGAGCTCCGTGTGGCCAGCTGCCAGGCTATCTGCTCAGCCTCTCAGAATAATCTGAGTTCTATCTGGGTTTCACAGAGCACAGTATCACCCAGAGTGAAAATGTCAGCTGACAGACCTTGCTATAATTAATGGAAATTCAAATTCCGCCACCGAAATAATGTTGTCCGACCAGAAGAAAGAAAAATCCACCTTGCAGTTAGTGATGTGCATAAATGAATCTTCAATGAATAAAGAACATTTAATGACCACGTCCATGCACAAAAGTTTCTAAGATGTCCTACTGAGTTCCTCCGTAGTTGACTGCAATATTTGCTTTGAAAGATGAAAGCTTGCAGATATCCCAGTATATTCTAATATTCCTGTATGTCAGTAGAATTAACCAGACTACATTTTGATATTTTTTGTGTCCCTTTTACCACATATTTTTATGCCTGAGACTAATCAGTTTTTTAGGTTGTCTCAGAAAATTTCAACATGCAAGGTAATTTTTAGCATGTGTATATATGTAATATTGTCAAATATTTTAAAAATAAAATAATTTTCATTTTATCTCTTTAGGAAGGATGTACCTACCAGGAAATATCTACAATAGTCATATGACAAAATGGCATGGTCAATTCGAGTACAACAGAACATCTAAACAGACAGATCTTGGAAGCAGTAGCATAAATAAGTTAAAAAAAAACCCAAACAAAAATACAAACTTTAAAACATTTACTTCCTCACTTTTGTAACTGTCAGAGTTCCTTAGCACATATTTTTCTTGCATCACAACATAACAGGCTACCAGAAAGTTGGCTTGCCGGTTTTTTCACACTTAGTCATTTAAGTACTCTGTGAAGCTTCTAGTATCACCTCAAGAAAATTTTGCTGGGGAAAAGCTTCTACATTATTTCTCAAAAGGTTTTTTAATTCTAAGGCTTTGTTGGTTAGTCCCTTTTAGACAACAGTCCCTAATATTTCATAACAATGTTTAGATATGATATACCTCTATAATTAGGTTTGGTTTTGTGTTACATAAAATATAGCCTTCCTGTGAATTTATACTGTTAAACTGCTCCAGAATATTTGTGATATTATATACTTTTTTTACTATGTTATGATTTTCTTTCATATTTTCCTGATTGAAATAAACAGACAGGAAAGAATTAAAATTTAATTTACTTAAATGAAAGAGAAACATTGTCTTTCATGTTTTTTCTTTCAATTCTATTGAAAATTGAAATTAAAATTGAATCAATTTTAAATTGAAAATTGAAAATTTAAAATTTACAAATTTTAAATTTGTAAAATTTAGCAATCTGCAATGTGACTCCCAATGAATAGTATAAATTACAAAGCTTTTCCTGTTTAGGTCTGCAAAGAAGTATAGGTTATTTCCTGGAATTCCTAGACTCATCCTGAGACTCTTTCTTGACCAAACTGAGGGTATTAAGATGGTTCTTACTTTAGTTCTTTCTCAGGATGATTTTAAGCTGCGTGTATATTACTAGGTTGGCTACTCCATCCTCTGCTTTTCACTGAACTCTTACATGAACACAATCTGGTCCTTTTGATTGATTTCAGTTGTGTTTCTGAAGTTGTTCCATCAACTCTTTTTGATCCCTTTATCTCTGTAGTGGTTTTACTCTCATTACCTGCAAAGACTAATCTGAGGATAGTAATGTCCTCTTTGGTACAGACCCATGCCAATAAATCATTTACTTTTCCTACAGACTTTTGATGCTCTTTGATTGCACTCTGGTGGTCTAAAAGATTCAGAGTCTGGCTTATGGGATTTGTTTGATATATTTGAAGAGTTTTTGATATGTTTGGTCTGTTTGTTCTTAAATCCTCCCAAGTCCCAAGTTTTTTAAAACTCATGTGTCAAGCACTGTGTTTCAGAGACAGTATAAAACAAGGGATAAAATATACAGGTAACATATTATGTAGTGATAAGGCAGATCATCTCCCCTCTTTTACATTCCAGTATTTACCTAAAATTCTCTCTGTTTCAATTTTCTTTTGTCTTAGTACCCCTAGGGAGTGAGGTACATGCAGAACTATTTCAGACAGGAGAAATTGTTGTTTCCTCATACTAGGAAAATTGTTACAAATGAAGGAAAGTCTTACCAGAGGAAAACACTAGCATACTGACTTAGGTAAAACATGGAGTTTTGTGATGGGACAATGACTCTTGTAGTGAAATTGCAATAGGAATTCCTGCAGCTGAATACGGACTAGTTCTTTGTTAGGAAATGAATATGGACTAGTTCTTTCCTCGGAAAGACACAACATTCTATTCCAAATGCAGTATTTTCAGTTCAAGTAAACACAGAAAATCAAATAAAAAATCCTTTGGAAGCAAAAGTTCTTGAAATATCATCTATAAATCTGTCAGGGTAGAAATAGAGTGAAAGGGAGATGTTACTCTTTAATCACAGACTACAGTGAGGGGTTGCAGAGGCAGCTTCTTTGCTCTACATCCTTGCTTCCAAGGTAGAGGGGAAGAAACAGTCTGGCTGAGGACAGAATGAAATAGTCACTCCATGCTACAGAAATTGAACCTGATGAGAAAAAGTGGTTTGAATCACATTCCCTTCAGTGAGAAACCCTCATAGAAGGTTTGAAGCATAAAAACTTTGTCTAACATGTGCAAAAATATTAATTGGTTGCTATGTAATATTGAGTAAGGGAAGTAGCTTTTATTCACCATGTAAGTAATTTTATTCTCTTGTAAAAAAATAAAAAAATAATATTTTACCTATTTGATTTAAGAAAAGCAGAAAATGGAATGTCTTTATTTTAGCATAAACACTGGAGAGCAAACAGTGCAGGTCTGCATCATGTAGAAAATACTCTTGTATTATGGCTTTGAAACAGAGATTTTAGTTTGAAATTGATATAAAGATGTTGTTCACACGTATATGAGGAACAAAAAAAAATTTAAGTGTAGAATAGATGTAAACCTAAGTAGTAAATGAATCTCTGCAAAAAGGGAAATATTTATTTATTAGTAATGCCTTCAAATGAATTGTAAGCAAGGGAAGAATTTTGAATAAAATTACAAAAAAATATACCTTGAAGGCATGTGCTAAGAAATGAGATGGAAAAGAATAGCTAAAGGAGTTAAAAAAAAGCCCAGCAAATCAACCAATAAACAAATACAAACCCTCAAACCTGCAACATTGTCATGGCACAGTAAAAGAGGAAATAACGGTTTTATTTTACTGACCTAGGGAACCTCAGGTGAGGTAAATTACCATAGCTCATTTTCAATGAAGCTATGTCCATGTCTAGGACATGGAGCTTGGTCTCCCAGGCTCACAAAAATAATTTCCGGGAAAATGTTAGTTAAAACACACATTTCAATAATAAACTTTTATATAATGTCTTTGTTTCTGGTGTTGCTCTCAGTTCCTCTGTTGTTGAGTACTTCATGATAAATATGGTAGAATGATTGCACTTTTTTATAAAAATAATTTGTTAAGTATCTGGATGATTGAAATCCCCCACAAATACTTTGCTTTCCAAAATTTAGTGAATGTTTTGTTCATTTTAACTTTCCACAGTTCATAAATAGACAACTTCTCCCTCTCTGCCATAAACTAATAACCCATCCCCCTTTTCATTTTGGTAATTTTGGTCTCTGTGGCAGTGTGGTTAGAAGGTTTAACTGTTTAGAAATGTGTTTAAAATGTTACAATGGTTTGCTCCCCTGGTTCACCCCTGTTCAGTTCCTCATAATGGTCCCTCCTGAAAACCTTCTCGATTTTTCCATGTTCATAACTGAAACCCAGCCCCAGCTTCTGTCCGTCTATACCAGGTCACACCCACAATCAAGATCATTCACTGCCACTTATGATATTCCCCCTCATTTATTGGTTTCCCCCCCCGAAATCCTCCTCCCACCTAGCCCCAATTCGCTGCCGGGCCGCCCCACAGGGCAGGGGGGAGCCCCCTGTGGGACGGGGAGCCTGGGTTTTAAAAGGAGTCCACTTGTCTTTGTGCCCAGCTTTTCCACGTGGATGTCAGGCTGCAGACCCACCCTGTTCCGGGCAGCAGCGGCGCCCTGCCAGCTCTGCGTTACACCACCCCCCAACCCAGGCCAGTCCCGCTCTGAGTCTGAGTCTGCGCTGGCGCCGCTGCCGCCTCTGCCACGTCAGCAAACTGCTCCGGCTTATCCCGTGCCCGCACCATCTCCGGATGCGGCCGGCACTACCCTGCTAGGCCTGCCACACCCGCTGGAGCCCACGTCCACCAGAGCCCATCTCCGTCACCCCGCCAACGCCAGAGGCAATCCACCCCACTCTGCGTCTGTCCCGACAAGATGCGCTGCGCCCCGCGCGGCACCCATCACTCCTGCCGGGCTCCCGCGGCTTTTTCAGACGGCACGTGCCTCAAGTCCACCCTGGTGCAGCCTCGGGACACCAGACCATCGCTTGCCACAACCCCGAACCTCGCCATGACACCCCAGACTGCTCCCTCTGCTTCCCGCCACTTCCCCAGCAGTTGCAGATGTTACAGATCACGCGGGGCTTCCCCTAGTGGCGGGGTTGCCTGGCAACGCCTGCCGCTCCGCATGGCCCCTCTCCTGGCGCGGAGAATAAAACAGATTGGAAAACCACGTAAGAGAGCCCTCTCTCCTTTCCTTTATTTCTGTCTTTGGCGAGAGTCCACGGACTGACCGTATCGTCTGGTGTCGACCCCGTCGAGCCTGGCCGAAACCGCCACCTCTTTTGCCTGCCGAGGGCAGAGGCTTGGGGGTGCTCATACTTGATGTTCGCCGAGGAGAGGCGGGGGTTGGAGCCAGCCAACATCTAGATTCGCTCCCTCATCGCGATACCAAGGTGAGGCGCCAGGTCTCTGACTCCAAAAGCACTTTATCTCGAGTTGGCTTACAGTAAATATTTAAATTTTTTTTTAGGAAAAAAACTATATAAATTTGACTTTGGTTTTAGAAAAAAAAAAGACTGCTTCTTAAACAGGTATTTTCTTTTGAATAGTGCCATTTTCAATCCAGCAGATCTGATGACTTTTTTTCCACTGATAGGCACTGCAGTATTCAAAAAAGCATCAGTGAAGTTCTCATATTTATACTTCTGACCAATTTCTTCCCCAATTTTGTTTAAACTTTATATAAAAAAAATATGTATGTTTCCAAAATCTCTGATCAGAATGAATAACCATTACTACCACTTAAATCTTCAGGTTTTGAACATCTTTCATTTCCTTGTGCCAAATAGATTTGTTATAAATTCAGTTTGTGTATATCTTGTGTTTGTTTACAACAATGGGGAGGAATGGCATTTGTTCCTCATTTGTTGTGTGCTTCATCTGACCCCAGCCTATTCACTACATAGCTGAATATTAAGAAGCAGTGGTTGGGTTTTGTAGCTTTGGTAATATGCTTGACAGCAAGAAAAGCCCTGTCTTGGGGAATAAGATTAATGTTATATGGTGCATTCTAAGCTCAGGTGCTGGCAAATGGAAATTTCTGGTCACACTGCAGGTTTGGTCTGTTTAACTTGAAATATGCTTTGAGGAAATTGAGGTATTTTTATATTATTAGTAGTAATAGTAGTAGTATTTTGTGTCCAGATTTCTTGATGCCAACATTTCATGCGTGGGGAGCAGTTGAACCTCTTACCCTTCCAAGTGGATGTTATTTGTCAGGCTATGCATTGTATTTTCTACAATAATTTTATATTTCAGAAAATTGCTCAATTGATGTATGTAGCCAAAATTAAATTAGTGCAGTTTTGATGCATATAAAAGACAATCACATAATGATGATATTCCATACTCTTCTGTAAAAAAATAGATCACTTTTTTTTCAATTGTAGATAAGGAATAATACATTTGTGATAATGGGAAATAATCTATATATTCCAGTGAAGCAGATAACATTACAGTCATTTGTGTGAGAAGCGTTTTGTAAAGTGTACTGTTGCAGTGCCTCACAGAGAATATATAATGTTGGAATTACCAAGTGATAATAACTAGCCTTCCCCGTGGAATTTCACGGGAACAAAATGTGAAACAAATGCTCAAGACCCTATGTCTGAACCTGCTAGGGTACATTCTGTTGCCTAGTTTCTTAAGGTGTTTAAGAAAACAATGGAAAAAATGGAAACCAAACAAATGATCAGTAAACAGTAACATGATAAGAATTTAGCTAAATCTAAATGCTGCTTTCACAAACTCTATGACTTTTCCTTAAAGTCAATCCAGAATACTGATCCAATTATTTTTTCTTTGTCCAGTTAGTCTTGTTTTTTAACACAGAAACATAGAATCAGATATTTTTAAAGCCCAAAACAATCATTTCTCAGATGTATGTTCATTCTGTGCAAATTTCAGACACAAATTTCCGTAGAGATGCTGAAGTCATTTGGGATCCTAATGAAGAGCAAGTATTCCCTGCTTAACCTTGCCAGATGCAAAAATTTTCTGTTTTTCACATTACTGGCAAGAAATCCTCAGCAAAATAAACTCCAGGGACTCAACTACCATGCTCAAAATAAATCATAATTACAAGTGCACTTTGTTTTTTATAGTCTATACCTCAAGGATAAGGTGAATATTTCTTTCTGTTTTAATGTAGCTGCAATGGTGTATTGTATTTGTAGGCTCTTGTCTTGATGTAGGCTGGATAAGCAGACAAATATCAATTGTTTCGAGCAGTTTCAGTTGCTGATGCCTCTTTGAAAAACTTTTTATACTCATTCTTCTGGAAGAGATACCTTTACTTTTTTGCTTCTCAAAAGACACTTTATTTTTGTCAAAGGGAGCACGGGATAAGGAGATAGAGACAGAAATTAGGGTTCTTTATGTTATAAAATATTTGTAAATCTCTAATTTGCTATCCAACTAGAAAACAGGTTGCTTTAACTGAGATGTTTAATATTCAGTGTTAAAGTGGATGTATCCCAGTTACTGGCCCCCACCTCTGCTGCAGAATGCAGAATTTTCATTTTTCTACAACATCGAAAGCCCACAGAGACTGGTAGAAAAATCCCATTGTTTTATATGAATCTTGGATCATGTCCTAAGTAGTAGTTCTGCTGGCCCTGGAAAGATGGTTATTTTCACATGAATTGGTGTAACCAGTGCACATTCTCTGAAAGAATGTGCAGAAATATATTGGAAAAACTCTTCCATTCTTCACTGACTCCTGAATAATATTGGAAATACAGTCTATTCCAAAAGCTTCTTCATTGCATGAGCATAAAAATGGAGTGAACAATCTAACAATAACTACTGATTCAATGGTATTTGGTATTTGAAATTTGTGACTTTAAAAAATGTAGTTACAAATATTGCTTTATGGAAAAAAAAAATCAACACTTAGGAAGAATGTAACTAATGAGAAAAAATTAGGTGAATGCAATAATCTACACATTAGAAGCCTCTTGAGAAGGTGTTGTGTGTGATGTTTAGGTGAACAGGCTATGAAGGCAGCACAAAAAAAGGAAAACCTATCAGCTCAATAGAGAAAATACAGATTTTGTGATTTTGGTTAACAGGTTAAAAGTTTGGATGATTTAAATAACCATATCTACCTCTAAAATCTAAGATTTTTGAAGACCTTTTTTCTATCAAAACATATAATGTTCAGAATGAGAGGTTCAATGGAACACCTAGGGAAAAATATGAGCTTTCTAATTTCAAATTAATACATATAACTCTGATCATCCACAAGGATTGAACCTTTTTATTCTGGTTTTCACTGACATAGGACTTGAACTTGTTTCTTATTTGTACTGGGGACTTACATGTTTGTGCATTCCTGGAGCTAGTAGGAAAGGCATGTTTTCTTTCCTCTCAATTGCAGCCAGATTTTGCACTATGAGGTTCATGAAATTTTTTGTTTATGAATGGCACACCAGTGACACATTAAAGAGCAGCTGCTGAAGCAAGTGTAGATGTAATATACCCTACTGACTGCGGCAGAGCTGAGAAAACAGTCCAGCCAGTAAATCCTGCAGAATCCAAGCACAGAAGAGTGACTTTATCCAATTTCCCCTTTTACTATTTTATCTTTTGGATTATAAGTGAGAGCAGAATCTGTCACAGACTACCAGTTTGTTGCAGAGAACTCAGGACTTAAGAACTCAGCAGAAAACAAAACAAATACAAGAATTAATAGAGGCAAGGACAACAACAACCCACAGAAAATGCTTTAGTTTTGTTTAATTGTCTGTATTTTATAGTATTGCACATGGTAATATCCATGTCTGTTGGTGATGTGGTAAAATCAGTAATCACCAGAAAGGACAAAATTTTTCATTCACTTAATTTAATGAATGCCTGCTCAACCATTTTATGAAGGAGTAAAAATTTTCAGGGATGTTGCAAAAGACTAAAAATATAATCTATACTTTAAAGGGGATATTTAAACAAAAGGGCTCAAAAGAAACAACAGGTAAATGTATTTTTATGTTTTTCCCAAAGATAATAACTGTACATACATAACAACTTCACCAAAGCTGACATTACCAATGTCTTTTAGTAATATAACTGGAGGATAGCAATACTACTGATAAGGATCCTTAAATACATTCTGTATTTAAGTTTTGCTTTTTGTGATGACAGGAGCTCTTAAAAGTTGGAGTGTAAAGGTGTGGGAGACTGGGAAGACAGATATGTTACTATTCTTCTTAGAGTCAATTTCATAAACTCAGGTTCCTTATGGTTTGCTCCACAATAATAAAAGTGACATATGAATAATAAATACATTCAGAAGCTTGATTCTTGCAATCATCTTCATAGCCTAGATCCAGAAGTATTCCCATCACACATCCAGGAATAAAGAACCAGCAAGTTCAAACATACCGCAATCTTAACGCAAAAGATCTACCATTTGATGATGTTTTACCTCCAGGATGAAGACAAAACTTTAAATACCAGGGACAGTAGAAAATACTTCCTACATGGACAGAAAAGTGATTCAATTTCCGTCAATAAAAAAAATAATTACTACATATCAACAGGATAAAAATGAAAAAGAGAGGTAGGCTCTATTGAAGGTAGATAAGAGCATCTGAAGTACTTGTGGCATTTACCATCTAATATAACAATGTCTCAGGAGGAGAGGAGTGACAAAGTTGCACACACTTAGGCAATACCAATAAACACAGAAAATTCATACTGCCATTTTCATGTGGTCATACTCTTGCAGTGCTAACACAACTGTAAAAAAAAATGTGTATTGGCTGACAAGATTTCCAAGCAGTAACACTTATTTCCATAATTAACAATTTTTTTTCCTTTTGTCATTTTACACCCTTACTTGCATTAGTTTTTTTATAAGTCTTTAATCTTCTTCAGCTCTATTCATGTGTTGCTGACTTCAACAATAAGACACTGGATTATAATATCCTGCAGTGACACAAACTTATTTCTCCTGTTATCCCAGTCAATAAGAAGTTGCTGGGAATACAGCTTGGAGTGATTAATAGCACTCTATCTATAGAGGTTTCAACTGTTCATAACACTAATGTAATTGAGTACGCATAATGCCAGGTTTTGTGGTGTGACAGTAACAATCACAACAGGCATTTCATGACCTTTTTGAACCTTTGGTCATTTGAGAATGGAAGATAGCATGACTAACATATACTCCCTTGAAAACTATAATATTCACGTACAAACACGTTCTTCTTATAAGTCATTGAAATAAGTTGGAGCTGTTGCTCTTCTAAAAGCAAATACATGGTCAGAATGTAAGAGGGAATTTTTTTTCTGAGCTGAATCCTGCTCATGACGAGGATTGTATGGACAGAACTGCTTCATATACCAGAAAAGACACATAATAGTTTTGCATACTGGCTGTTTGAGACTATTCATTGTTTAAACAAATATGTGAGAGGTCAGTTAAAATAAGACTGAAATCTAATGCCAAGCCAAATATGGATCTTTTAGACTTCAAAAGTAAATCTGAGTTATCCATAGTGAAAAATTTGAAAGAAAAGGTAATTGTTTTCATGGCATTTTTTAAATAAAGATTCTTTTCACTCCTGGAAAATAAGTTTACTAGAAAGTTTGGGATACGGTCATCATGATTTGGGCAAACCTTCAACAGTAATTCAAAATTGTTCAAATTAGAAAGCTGTTGAACCTTTCTTAAAGTTTTTAACAAGCTGTCAACATCTGCAGAGCCCTTTATGTATTTATGTGCCTTTTCACGCTGAACCACAGCAGTGATATTCCTTTCTTCACAGTGAAAGACAGATTGTAATACAGTCCACAGAGGGCAAAAGAATCATAAAGACCTCATATGAGAAAGGGAATGATTTCTAAGATGAGAAAAGGTACACAAAAACTTTTGGCAATATATTTTGTTCCTTGAAGATCTTATATGGGTGGTCCAGACACTGCTGTACAAGGATAGATGCTGCTGTGCTATAACACTGCCACATTATCTAAAATATATACCTTATAGATGGAGTATGAAAAGCTGAAGTATTTTTTAAATTGTAGAGTCCTTTTGATAACCAGGACTGTAAATCAAGTACCAATATTTTTTACTCAGTCTATGACACGTCCATCCAACAGAGCCAAGTAATTTCAGGCTTTTTTTTTTCCTACTTAATTCCAGTCAATTACATGATTTAATTAAGAATTCATTCCACAATTTCAGATGTATTCTTAAGATTTTCTGACATTACTATACATTACTGAAGAGCATATGAAAACTCTGTCTTTTCATGGGCAGTTTTTCCACAGGTAAAATAATCTTTTATCAGTAATGATATGTGTCTAACTCTTCTTTTTTTTTTTGATTTTCCTTTGGTTTTGACATATAAGAATTGTTATGGTTGTAATGATATTGGCATATAGGAAGTATTAGCAGAAAACCTATTTTAAAATTATAATTAAAGCTTTTATGTGCAGTACTTAAATTTACTGCTGGATCTCAGAATGCTTAAAAAGTGTTTCCTCTTCTCTGAAACCTTATATTATGTGTATATCAAAAATATTGTACCTTTATCTTTTCTTTCACTTTTAGAAAGGCAGTACAATATGAATATAATAGTCAGATGATGCACAGTGACTGGTTTCCTGGGGCTCCCACAGCCAAATAGTAAAAGTAATATAAATTTAAGATCATTTCACATCCTTGAAAATCCCTAAAGAAACATACCTGACAAACAAGCCTACCTTTTATGTGGGACAGTCTTACCTTTGCCCCTTCAAATGCCCCCACAGCCAAGGCTGAATTTAATTTAATGGGGATTGTATTTTAATTTTTTACACAATCCACAAAAAATTATAAAGTCAGTTTTATCATTCTTCTGTTCCAACCTGCTCTGGGTGCTATTCCAGGGAATTAACTCTTAAAAAATCTCAAGGGATAATTTCTTCCTTCTTCATAAAAAGACACCACCTTCACTTTGTTGCTATCAAGTCTTGTGGGATTTTGTGTGTCTTGACACTAGCAAACTATATGTAATATGAGATTAGGATGTAATAGTAAGAGACAAACTGTGTTTCAGACAGATATGTCCCTATTTATTGCTCCCTGCCTTTCACTTCATGCCAATATTTGTCACTGCCTTATAGTACATACTCACACAGCCTCTCATTTCCTTTATTGTGCATATGGTGTGAAACAGCTATCCTTTTTATTTAGAGTACTGTAAATTATTCTTAACTGCATTACAGATTCCAGAAGTAATTAATTTATATTAAAATTGGGATTTTGTTCGGAATTCACCAAAACATTCTCTGTGAATTTTACATATATACATATATATTTAAAATATATATATATATGTATATGAGTGTATTTCAAAGCCTCTCTTTCCAGTTGTCATGCAAATAATGCTTAGTTTACAAGTGACTTTAAAATGCTGAAACCTTTGGTTGTGATTGTCTACGTGAAGCAGATCTGTGTAGCAGCCTGCTTATGCTAGAAAACAGATCATAGATCATATTGAGTGCAACTAGCACTAATTGGCAAACTTGGCAGGTTGATCAGAAAGGCTAAAAACTAAGTGGGCAACGGAACTGACCTTTTTATATGAGTTAACACCAAAACACTCTGCTGAGTTTGTGCAGAGAAATCTGTTGACCCTATCACTTTTCTGTGTAGGGTTTTCTTCTCTAGGGCTGTCAATCCAATCTTTTTCAGCAGCACTAAAACTACTAATAAAACAAGTGTAGAAATACATAGCAAAAGAGCAGAAATGTCCACATTCCCAGAATTACTTAGAAAGTGAGATTGTAAATATATATATGTAAAACATATATAATAGAATAGTGTGGTATGGTAATATATTGCAATTATCCTATATCTTCAGTGAACCTTTGTTGAGTAAAGTGTGTCCTGTGAGTTACATTTCAGAAGGGAGAGATGGAGATAAGACAACTTTTTCTTCAGAATTTCGTGTCATTTTTGAGGGGGAACTTCAGAGTATAATGAGCTGTAAAATAATGAATCCGTATCTTGACACTGCTAAGCCTCCACAAGGCTTTTTCAAGCTCCTTAGGTGGGAAATATACTACATTAATACTGTATTACTCCACCTTACTAGGAAAAAGAGAGCTTCTGCCTTAGCAAAGCTCTTTGTCCGCAGCAGCCCTTTCCTAGTTATGGCACAGACATATTTCAGTGGAAAACTTTCATGGCTGTGTACATTATGTCTAAGTGACTATGTTTGTATCTTGTATTTTAGCACACAGAACTGAAGCTGATATTTTTATGTGGCATTTGGTTTGCAGATTCAGTTGTCCTTGAGTACTTCCAGATCAGACTTTCTAGCCTGTTATCTTGTATTTATTCAATGGTTTTGTAGTACCTCTGTGAAAAGATATAAATACATTTGTATTCCTAATATCATAATACTTCATCTGTTCTTCTTTACTCTCCATAGGCATTATTAGCCCTAGAATTG
Source organism: Peucedramus taeniatus (assembly GCA_013400575.1). Lineage (NCBI taxonomy): Eukaryota > Metazoa > Chordata > Aves > Passeriformes > Fringillidae > Peucedramus > Peucedramus taeniatus. The sequence continues at coordinate 9,171 of WBNO01003215.1, read as the reverse complement.
CTGTGCTCTGTTGTTTAGGGAATCACCCTGGGAAGGCAATCTCTTCAGATGAGTGACAAGCCTTTATCACCTCCTCCACTCCCTACCATTTTTCTGGCTGCTTAAGGGACTCCAGAATTTCTGCTTCAATGGATGGCAAATACCTTTGCAGCACTTGCACAATGTCCTTGTTTAGAGAGGAAATACAGGTGAAATTTGAAGATATGGATCTGATGATTTTACTGTCTGAATACATCAATGATTCATTTTCCTGCACCCATGAATGGAAAAAGGAAAAAAACAAAGTAAAAATCTTTACTTTGGGGAAACCAGACCCCAAATCTAAGAAAACATAATGCGCAAATTGTGGAGATTCAGGCCATGTCCTTCACAAACACAATCAGCAAAAATTCTTTTCCATAATAGAAGAAAAAAATGAATGCAAAAACCATCAACCAATGTGCTGTTTGTAGTTCTTTGACCAACTATTTCTCTTTATTGATTATGCATTCAGTTTTATCCAGGAAAATGGTTTGGTTTTGATTTCAGTTTTGGCTTTTTTTTTTCCTAGTGAATGCAAGTAAGCAATTTTAGTTTGTGATTTGTTAGTATATTTGTTCAGATTTATACACATGCTCTAAGTATATTGAAGGCTTTTACTTGAGCCTGCCTTCAGTTTATGCTATTTTCTATCCTTTTTAATTTACATAATATTTATTGCTAATGATTTGTATAGCAGAACAACAAATTACCTTACTTCTGTATAAATTGCAATTCTATTAGACTACAACAGGTAGGAATCTGGTCCAAGAATTTAATGTCAAACAGTATAACATGGCTACTTCCTTGGGCTTAAAGTGCTATATATTTTTAGAAGAGTAGGATGTTTTTGCACTAACCCTCCCTATTTCTGTGTTGCATTTCCTGTAAAATTCTTTGAATTTCACTGAATACTACAGTCCAAGTAAATTTTGGTTCATTGACTTCAAAGATAAAGGAAAGATTATTTATCAGAATTTGCTATTTTAACCATTACAGATCAATATTTGTCCACATATCCTATATTATAATATCATCATATCTGAAATATGTACAAAAATTCATCTGTACACAAACTGCATTTTCTAGATTGCAAAATTAGAAGCACTGCACAAAACCACAGAGCAAGCCAAGCCATATTCCAAGATATTTATGCAACCTTTCCCTGTCTCAAAATCCTCTGACACATGGTTTTACAGGAAGCATTTTGGTTCCACTTTAAAGGACCTGTGTCTGTCCATAGGAAATATACAATATTAGAACTATTGTCTCATCTGTGAAGATGACATTTGGGATTTTTATTTGCCTCAAGGCATCTGTTGGCCTTTTACAACATTTTCTTTTTATTGGTGTCCCTAATCGAATATAAGTGCATATTGAAAAGAAAGTTTTATTACATCAACATTGGCTCCTTTATTTAGAGTAGTTTATTTATATATTTAATCTGTCACTCATCTTTTTTGCTGCTCTGCAGAGTCTCTTATTTTGAATTTCTGTATCTCTTGCTGGCCATAAAAACCTTCTTTGCACATCCTGGTGATCATCACACTAAAATTTCTGATAGGTAATTAGCGATCAAAACTGTGATTAGCATTTTAGTATTCTTAGGTTATTGAAATGAAAGAGAAAGAAAGAGAGAAAGAGAGAAAGAAAGAGAAAAAGAAAGAAAGAAAGAAAGAAAGAAAGAAAGAAAGAAAGAAAGAGAAAGAAAAAGAAAGAAAAAGAAAAGATGAATGGGAAAATAAAAAAGAATCTTTAAACTAAAAATTATTATACAATATAATTATATATTGAATCGATATAATTACACATTACACAATAATATAATTAAATATTATTATAAATTTAAATTATATTGAATTATATTTCTATTATATTATTTATATATATTTATCATATATTTGTATATATGTATATATGTGGACCTCCATCCTCCTCAGGCTGTTGGCGCTCTTTGTGTACATTTGAGTGCTCTGTCTGTCTGGGATCTGTGTGACTGGGTGAATACACATGTGGTGCACACAGGTGCTGTGTGTTTGTGCCTGCTGGGAGCACACCCCTCTGCTGGCTGGACCGGGGACACAGAGGGGCTGCAGCTTCTCACCTCTGGAGCTGTTGAGTGCAGTGTGGTATATTTTCCTCTGACTGTGTTGCAAGTGATGACAATGATGATGATGATAATGATAACAATAAGGATGGCAATAATAGATGTTGTAGAGGATATGTTTCTACCTTTGTGCTTAGTTCAGGAACTGGGATCCCAGCCGTGACTCTGATGTATGTTTCAAACAAACCGGTCCAAGATCCTTTGAGTTTAGGAAGAAGCATGATGAAGTTCATGCTCTTCTTTCACTGCTATGAACACCAGTGAAAGCTATCTTGATTAAAGATACCCCAGGTACATCTGTGAGGCAACTAGACAACTGCTTTTGAAGCAATACCCTAACTGCAGTAGCCTAAGGTATGTAAGTTTTTTCAGCAAATTTTTCAAGAAGCAATAGATTTATTGGATGTAGCTGGAATATGTAAGCAAGCCTTTGGACATATTTTGCTCCCTTGTCAAGCTGCAGCTTAGCAAATTTATTCAGGCTAATGCTTCCTGGTCAAACAGATTGAGCAATGAGATAGGGTACCTTTGGGCAGCATCTATGCTGTCAAAGCTGAAATCTCTTGGATATCTCCCACCTTTCTGCTACCTGCCTAGCTCTGCAGAAGCACTTGCTGAGCTAAGTAATTAAAGCTGTGTGAAGGACCTGAGATAGTTGTATTGTGGGACCTCTGAAGGCTCAGAATTCAAAACTCTTTTTAGTATGTGCCTGTTCTGTGTTTGCATACCCAGCTCTTTACTGTTGGACTACTACTGTTTTAGTATAAGGCCCAAAAATGGAGCCCACTTCCAAAAAGTACTACAAGAATAATTTCATGTTGTTTGTGTGAATGTGAATGTTATAGACATAGACTATATAGCTCAATGGAGACTTTTGTTTATCTATAAAAAACTTATTTTTTCCAATCCTAGCTAAACTTTAAGAAGTGTATTGTAACTTGCCTTTAATCTTCTTAATATTTAAGGAACAGTTTCTTCTACTTTCTCCAAATACTGAATATTGTAATAATTACCAGTTTTGATTAAAAAAAAATCTAGAAAGTTAAACACTCCTCATTTTTTTAAAACACCTTTTAATTTACTTCTCATCATGGATACGCTACTTTGGACTGATCAAACCAGTTTTTAGACAACTGTTATGTTCAAAACTGTTGGTCATAAAATACCATGATGAAGGCTGATTAGTGTGTAAATCCAGTGTCAAATTACCTCAAAAGTTAAAAAGATTTCTAATATATTGAAAATGGTTTTGGTCTACCAAGTGCAGTAGTGTTTACAGAAGGGTTAGTCTGATATATCAAGAATCCCTTCCTTTCCTTTTAAAATCTCAGGAATTATACTTATTTGACTGTTTTCCTGCTTGCCTATCAAAAATGTGTGTTATAAAATTAAAACTGTTTTTGTTTGTCCTCCTGCCTATTTTCCATGGTTATTCTAAGGTTTTGATGAGAAGAAATTCAATCAGTAGTATTTAAAATAAATAATAATTTAAATTCTTTTGCTGAGTTTTGTTTTTTACTCACAAATGAAAAGAATACTGATTGCTGCATTTTTGGGTATATGGAATTAGAGAATATTGAATTTGAATGCTTTTTAATTTTTTCATGCTTAGATTATATTGCATACTAAACAAAAAGTATGGCCTTAGAGGCAGAGCATACTGTGAGCTTTGAGTGCACTGTTTGGGTGCTCCAGTGAGTTAATTAACTGAGAGGGTTGCAGTATGATAAATGGGGTATGAGAAGCAACTTCAACAGGATTTGATCTGCAAAGAACTCTATCCTGTCTAATCAGAAGAGGAAGCTATCGGCCAGTTTTGAATATGTTAGGAGACATGCAGTATTACACAATGATAAAAGAGCCTTCAGTCTCATTAAATCATGATAGAGTCATCTAAATTTTCCATTATATAGTTATATAGTTATTGTCCCATTATACAGTGAACTGAACTCCCATAAGCAAGTCATTCCTATCCCATAGCAGGATTTAAAATTTTAAACAAAGTATGGTAAACCTGAAGCCTTGTGATCCATCTGTAGATTGATGGGGTGAATGCTGTTCTTTGATCTTGTCTTTGTGTGTATTTCCAGAACTCAGCCAGGTAATCCAATGTTTATGTAAGGAAGAAGGGAATTCAGTAAAATGAATAAGATAAATAGACATTATCACTTCTCCAGATAGTTACATCTTTATGGGGCCCCTTCAGACTACAAAGTTATCTTTAGTTTTGCTACATGAAACATAAATAAAACAGATAATTTCAATACTGTTATCAAAATTCTACTGATAAATATATATGTATGTATATATATATATATACATACATATATATATATATGAATTGTGTTAAAATAATCTTTTCTTCTATGTTCTTGTAGAATATCTTAAGGATAAATGAAACTGGCAGCATTCAAATTCTCCCTGAATACCTAAGCAGATTGTAAGTATTTGCAAGGTGTTGCATTGCAGTATATCCCAGGAACACAGTAATGTTCTCATGGAATTTTGATGAAGGTTATGCTATTGTTCTTCCAAATTCTTTATGTACCTATCTTGAAGAAATGCTGAGACTCAAGCTTAGCATCTTACCTTTTTTGCTTTGATTGAAATTTCCTACTGAATTTGATCTTTTGCATTTCTAATAGAATCATGATAGTCATTAATAACTTCACATTTTTTCAAAACTGTCACCACACAGAGAGGTTAATTACCCTTGGTGAAAATGAAAAGGTATAAAAAGAACAAGGTTGCCAACAAGGCTGAATCTAAAAAAAGACTGACAGGACACCTTTGTTAAAACTTCACAACTTCACAATATATATTCTATAAAATTTTAATGTTAATACATATACTTTAGATAGTGACTTAAACGCAGTCCAGTGAAGACTCTTTAGGACATGCATATCAGATACTCAGCAGAAAATCAGAGGCTAAAAATTAATGACACTGACTGTATTGAAAGACAGGTGAGAAGGACAGGTCAAGGTAAGTTTTATTTTCATCTTGTCTGACTTTGTCTTTAAACAATATTGGTTGCTTTCTCTTTTTTATTTTTTAATATTGTTTATTATCCTGTTCTTCATTCTCCATCCATGTGTCACTTTTTTTTCTGCCTTTTTTTCTCTATTTACAGGATCTCTTAATTTGGTCATCAGAGTTCCTCTTTTTTCTGGGTCAGTATCTCCAATAAAAATAACAAACAACATAATCCCAGTTTATGCTTTAAAAAAAACTTTTAATCTTGGTAAAGCTATACAATTGTTCTATCATAATAACCATTACCAGCTTCTCCTTACTGAATGCTGTGATTCAGGAGTGGCACCCATTAATTCAGTGCTCCCTTCCCCTCACAAGTTTGCTCACTACCCTTCCTGTTCTGGTGGGAGATACAAAAGGCAGAGATTACACATTGAGATAAAAACAATTTACTGGAAACAGCTAAAAGCAAAAATGAATAGTAACAGCAACAATATTAATAACTAAAGTGTACAAAAGAGGTTGATTTACATGCTAAATGCTCACTGAGTCCAACTCAAAGCAATGAGACTGCAGCCAGCACCACCCCCTCTGCTCCCTCCAGGTGTTTTTTCCCATATGGAAAGGATGCCAGTTTTCTTGGAGATGCATGGTCCCTTCTTGCTGGCCTCTGGCCATGAGGTAGGATGGTCTTGAATAACCTCTTAGACAGGCCCACAGCCACGCCCCCTGAGTTACTGCAAAAATTAACTCTGTCTTGGCCAAAACAGAACATGAGACTTGTTACACATCTTATTAAATTCCTTTGTTCTTGAATTACAGTTAACAGAATCATGTACATATTATAAATGTGTTTATAAAGTCTAGGCAGCCAAAGGCTTTCAATCAGTCTATTTAATTCTACAAATTTACTAAAAAATATGGTAATTAAGAAACATAATTAAATTCTTTTTTTAAATATATTTGAGCTCAGATGTAGCTTTCAAACAACACATGACAAATTCCTTCACTAATTTTAGAACTTCAGCGTTTATATTATTTTCAGCCATGGGAGTTAGAGATTTAGGTTGAAGTTTTGACTTTATTGTAATTAATATCAGCATTTCCAGTAATGTCAGTAGGAGCAGATTTTTACCCTTATTTATTTCAGAAGAAAAATGCATTTTTCCTGTTATATTAAGAAGGAAGAACTGTTATTTAAAATACTGTATCTTTGGAAGCTCATGATGGAGGTATAGGTTAAAGCGTATATAACATAGCTGTGGCTCTGCAGGTTTTTTTCAATTTTAAGTTTATTGATTTGAAGTACTCAAGGCCAGAAGGCATCATTGCATCAGCTGGTCTGTTGTCTTATATATCACAGGCCATTACATTTCAGACAACCTCCACTGAACTTGATAATCTGCATTTGGATATGGATCATTGGCTAATACTTGTCCTCCTAGAAATATAATCTTCAATAAAAGACACCAGAAGACAGAGAATCTATCGCTTTGTTGCTTGTTACCAAGGTTAATAATACTATTAAAATATATTGTGCTTTACTTCTAATTTCAATTTTTCTGACTTCAACATTGATTCTTGTAATGCCTTTCTGTTCCAGGCAAAGAAGCCCTATAATAGCTACATTTTTCCCCATGAAAATTGGTAACTCTGTTCTTTTCTGTAGGTATTCAGTGTCTTCATCTTCAGTTATGATGAATGTGTATCTGCCAAAATCAGCCCAAAATACTGTTGTGCAAATCTGCTTTTCTTTGTGTTTTTTTTTTGTTTTTTTTTTTTTTTTTTCAGCAGACTACTGGTTCACAGTGGATTTCTAAAAAAACTGTAACTATTTTTTATGTCTTTTAAGTTGTGTTAGCTTGTAACAGCCCCATGATGAAAAAGACATAGTCCAATCTCTTCCCTTGTCCCCCCAAAGTCTGACATATTAATTCCTCATTCTCCAATCCCAGTGTGGTGTTTTGAGCTGTTCTTCCAGAACCTTATAAATTTCCCTTACAGAGAGAGAAGAATGATTTTTAGGTAGGAACATAACTTGATTTTGAAAGTGAATGTGGTATATTATTAAAGTCTCTTGAGCCACTGATGTTAGCACCTTGAAATAACCCATATAAATAATGAATCAAAGAAGGGATGTACAAGTTCTTTCAGCAGGTACTTACATAGGAATAAACTACTGAGGGTTTTTACCTTAAAGTCTGATTATATTGGCTTTAGAGGTGGGAAACTATGTTCCACAGCAGAATACCTTCAACACTTTACTGTAGAGGACAGATGCAGCAGTCTGAAGCAAAAAAAGGCATCTATAGTTATTAACTATTCATGCATAACATTTGTTACAATTTTCTCAATATGTTAAATTTTACATGATCTTTATTTTTTTCATCTCTGCTGATGCCTAGATTTTTAGCTTTTTCATATATTTGTAGCTTTGTAATTTTTAATATACAGTTGTATAGTTTCTAGTACCTTTCCTGTCCCTTCTCCCCCTGTAGAATAATAAGCTAACTCTTCCTAACACTCTCTTGAAATTCTGTTTAGTCTTATTCCCAGTAAGAGAATTTCTAACAAAGACATCTTGTTTTTCATCAGAATTTGAAAGACATAACAAGATATAGGACAAAGAACCCTTTGGACTACCTCCAAAGGGCTGACCCAAGGGTGTGTTGCTGGGGCAACTGATCTCTTATTGGATTTACCTGCTAGATATACTAATTAATTTACCTTTTAAAAATTGTGGAAATCCTGTATCATGTGTGTGCATAGCCCCATTTGTGCATCTGAAAGCTTTCATTAAAGAATTGCTTTTTAACTTACCACCCAATATTGTTTGGAAAGTTTTTGTCTTTTGATTCTAGGCAGCACAACGAAAATCAGAAGTTGAAGAGTCAGAATAAACAATTAAAACTTGTAAGCAACTTTTAAGAGCTTTCTCACATGGTAAGAATTACAAAAAAGAATCAGGAAAAGGTTCTATTCATCTGGTATTTTTCTATTCAGTTACATGTTCTTCTACATCCCTATGGCCATTTTAGTTTAGGCTGGCTTGATGAGTCAGGTCTGAAGCCCATACCCCATGTGTGTTTTTCTCTAGTCTGGCTTCTCAGTCAGGGCATTCCCTGTGCTTGAGAGAAACAGCAATTTGTCTTGGCAGGGAAATTCATGCTTACATTCAACAGCTGCAGACAGCTTGGCTAAACTAAACTGCCCAGCCTTGACAACTTGAGGTGTAAATCAAGAATCTGTGTTCATAAGAGCAGTAAAGATGTAACTAAGAAATGAACCAGGAAGAAGGGTAGCAAAATTTTGAGAGTTGTAGGTAATATTGCATTGAAGCTGTCTGTACCCAGGAGTATGGAAAGGCAAATGTGTTTTACTGTGAAGATTTAAGAGTTTATCTGAAATAGTGGGCTAATTAATTCTGAAATTTAATTGGTAGCTAAAGCTTTGCACAACATAGCCACAGATATTGTGGGTACTCCAAGTGTTAAAAGTCCAAAAACAGTAGTAGAAATATTTATAATTTATTAATTAATCTTTTATAATAACTTCACTTGAAAATTGAATTTATCTAGTTGCTGTAAATCCAATCAAAAATGTCTTGGAGGAAGAAAAAATGGTAAATACAGAGACAAACTTCCTTTTCAATACCTGCTATATAATTATGTTGATTCAAAATAAGTGAATTAGGATAGACAAAGTTATCAAACATTGTGGAACCGTTTAGCAATTACTGTTCTATATAGTCAACCAATAAGAGTCAAAATTTGACATTGTGCCACAAGGCTGACAAGGTTGTACACAGTTTTCCTCTATCTGTCAATGTTTCTCCAGTCAGTTTGCCCACACTCAATTCAAGTACCATTACCTCAATTCCAAGTG
>WBNO01003200.1:1361-12701 GCA_013400575.1 Peucedramus taeniatus | reverse complement strand
AAAAGGGGAGGTGAGAGAGGAAAAGGGGGTGGGGAAAGGGGGAAAGAGAGGTGAGGGGGGGAAAAGAAGGGGTAGGGGGTAAGATTGGAAGAGGAGGGAGAGATTGGAAAAGAAGGGGTGAGGGGAAAGGGCAGGTGAGAGGGGAAAAGGGGGTACAAGATGGGGGGAAAAGAGGGTACAAGAGAGGAAAAAGGGCAGGAGGGGAGAAAAAGAGGTGCAAAAGGAAAAGGGGGTGTGAGAGAGGAAAATGGGGCATGAAAGGGAAAAAGAAGAGGTGATTGGAAAAGGAGGGGGGGGGGGGAGAGTGGAAAAAGGGGTGCAAGAGCTGCCAGCACAAAGCCATGAACAACAGCATGGGAAGGCTGGAGGTGCAGAAGGGCGTGCAAGGGGTGTGCAAGGGCTCACCGATCTTCATCTGGAAGTTGTTGAAGGAGTGCTCATTGATGTACTTCATCTGCTCCATGAGGTGCATGGCGTAGTCGGCCAGCGCCGCGATGTGGCTCCGGCCCTCGCGGTCGTAGGTGGCCGCGTTGAGCCCCGACGCCGCCATGTAGGTGCTGCCAATGGTCTTGATCTTCTCCAGCTGCCGGTACTTCTGCTCGCTGATGATCTGGGGGGATGGGCTTGGGTCACCCCCACAGCACCTCGACAGGGCGGTGGGTACCCCAAATCCTGCACCCCCTCCCATGGCTCTATGTTCCATAGCTTTTCCAGCACCTCCTGCACCCTACACTGTAACTCCACAAATGCTGCTCCAGTGTCTCCAGCATCCCATGAACACATCCCCTGCACCCCAACCTCCTCCATGGCGTTCCACAGTCTCACCAACACCCCGTGAACACCATCTCCTGCACCCTGTCCCTAAATATGGTGCTCTGCAGGCTCTCCATACCTTGTGCATCCCATCTTGCACCTCATTCATGGTACTCCACAGCCTCTCCCACAACCCATGTCTGTGTTCCCTTCACCCCATCCTCATCCCTAGTGCTCCACAGCTTCTCCAGCACCCCGTGCACACCATCTCCTGCACCCTGTCCCCAAACCTGCTGTCCCACAGCCTCTCCAACTCTCCATCTTCCTGCACCTCATCCCTGTGCACTCTATCCACACTGCTCCACAGCCTCTCCAGCACGCCCTGCACCCACCCCTGTGGCTCCATGAAAGCTGCTCCATGTCTTCTCCAAGGATGAAGTACATCCTGTACCTCATCCCCACTCTTCCACTGCTTTCCCAGCACCTGTGACCACATTCCCAGGACCACAACCTCATCCCCGCTGCTCCACAGCCTCTCCAGCACCCCATGAACCCCATCTGCTGCACCCCATTCCTGTACATTTCACTTCCATGCATCCCCTTGCCCCTTCTCTGCCCCAGCACCTCATCGAAGTCGGCGATGATCTCGTTGAGCAGCCGCAGACACTCCACACCCTCGTTGTTGGCCTCCAGCTCCACGTAGAACTCTGAGAAGTTGCTGATGGAGGCGAACATGACGGCCACGCACTCGCAGGACTGGTAGTAGAGCTCGTCGTTGCGCCGCTCCCGTGCCAGAAAGTGCGCGGCCACGTCCTTGGGCAGGATATTGTGCAGCAGCCGCCGGTTGTAGGCCTGGAGCTCCTCCATCTCCTCCTTCTCGCCTGTTGCCTGTGGGCACAGACCTAGGTGGGAGCTGCCACAGGACCCCATGGCCACCCTGGCATCAGAGTGTGGGGAGGGGGTTGGTCCCAGCCCCACGGTCACCCCAGTCCTGGGGTGCAAGGAAAGGGTTGCTCCCAGCCCTGCGGTGTCAGGGTGTGGGGTGGGGGTTGGTCCCGGCCCTGGATTGGTCCTTGTCCCATGACTGCCCTGGTTCTGGGGTGCAGGGAAGGGTCAGTCCTCATCCCAGGGGTTGGTTCCAGCCCCACAGTCATCCTAATCCCAGAGAGCAGGGAAAGAGTCAGTTCCTATCCCATGGTCACTCCAGTTCCAGGGAGCAGGGGAACAGTCAGTTCCAGTCTCATGGTCACCCCAATTCCAGGGAGCAGGGTCAGTTCCAGTCCCACAGTCACCTCGGTTCTGGGGTGCTGAGAGGGGTCAGTCTTGTCCCAGAGTATGGGAATGTGTCAATACTGACCCCATGGCCAGCTCAGTCCTGGGGTGCAGGGAGGGGGTCGGTCTCAGTCTCAGGATGCAGGAAAAGGGTTGTTCCCAGCCCCGACCTTGGTCGTACCTGGAGCTTCCAGAGGAAGTCGAGGCGGGCGGTGGACTCGACCTGCTGTGCGTGCAGGTACAGGGCGAGGGCAAACACGGCCAGGACCACGGGGGTCACGTAGCGCAGGGCCACCTTCCCCTCTGCCGGGCTGCAGGACCCCCAGGACCCCTGAGGCGGGCTGGGGAACCCGTCCCTGCCCACCCAGAGATCCCAAACCACCCGGACCCCAAACATGCACCCAGAACCCCAACATGCACCCACCCACTCCAGGGACACCAAATCTGCACTCAGAGCCCAAAGTTCCCGCTCACCCACCCAGGGGAACCCCAAAGGTGCACCCAACCCCAAAGATTCACCCACTCGTCCAAGAGACCCAAAACCTGCACCCAGACCCCAAACATTCACATTCCCATCCCAGGGACACTAAATCTGTACTCCCCAAATATCCACTCACCCACCCAAAGGAGCCCCAAATTCACACCCAGACCCCAAAGCTGAACCCACACCAGAGACCCCGAGGCTGTACCTCCCCCCCCCCACAATGCTGCAGCACAGACCCCCAAGGGACCTTCCTGCTTCTGCTCACCCTCACACCCCTACACCCAGGTCCCCACTGGCTCCAGTTTCCCACTCACCACTCTCCCTGGGTCATATTGAAGGGGGGCCTGTGGAGACAGGAGCCAGGGGTCAGTGGGGTGGAGACACAGCTCTGAGGTGGGGACCCCTGAGGGACCGGGGGCACTCACAGGGCATTGGCCAGGACCAGCAGGTCAGCATTGTCAAAGAGGGCTGCGTGAGGCCCCTCCACCAGCAGCAGGAACGTGGCCTCGATGCCCACCATGAGCAGCAGCTTCCCAATGCTACTGATGTGCAGGAAGACGGAGCAGGCGAGCAGGCTCAGCACCACGCTGTAGCTGAAGTACTGGGGGGCACATGGTGGGATGCAGCAGCACCCCAAGAACACCGGATGGTACCCAGGAACACTGGATGGCACCCCTGGGATCTTTGGAGCACCCTGGGAACCCCAGACGGCACCCCAGCAACCAGGACTGGCATTCCAGGAATCCCTGTAGCACCCTGGGAACCCTGGAGAGCACCCCTGGAATGCTGGATGACACCATGGGAGTACTGGCAGACACCCCTGAGAATACTGGCAGGCACTCCTGGAAATCCCTGATGGTACCCCAGTAACCTCTGCAGCACACTGGGAGCCCCAGATGGTACCCCAGGAACCCCAGCCCTCACCCCAGGAACTCTGGACGGAACTCCTCGGGAACCCTGGACAGCACCTGTGGGAACACTGCAGCACTCCAGTAACCCCTGCAGCAGACTGGGAGCACCACATGGCACCCCTGGGAACACCAGCTGGCACCACAGGACTCCTGAAGCACCCCAGGAACCCTGAATGGCACCCTGGGAACACCAGCTCAGTCCCCAGGAACTCCTGCAGCACCCTAGGGACCCCAGACAGTATTCCAGGAACCCCTGCAACACCTTGGGAACACTGGATGGCACCCTTGGGAACCCTGCAGTACCCCAGGAATCCCAGCACCTCCCCACACCCACAGGGACCTTGCACCCCTGGGGACACTGTGCCAGCACCCAGCAACCTCGAGGGCTCAGTGCCAGCACCCACTGAGGACCTTGGACCCGAGCGACCTGTTCCAGCACCCCGTGTGTGTGGGGACCCTGTGCTGGCACCCTGCACCCATGGGGACCCAGAGCCAGCACTTTGTGGGACACTGGACCCTCTGGGACCCTGTGCCAGCATCCTTAGGGACACCATGCCTGCAGGGACCCCATTCCAGCACCCTGCATGCTCAGGGACCTGGTGCCAGCATGTTTGGGGGACACTGTGCCAGCACCCTGGGGGACACTGCACCCATGGGGACCCCGTGCCAGCACTCTTGGGGACACAATGCCTACAGAGATCCGTGCCAGCATTCCTGGGGACACCACACCTATGGGGACCCTCCGCCAACACCTAGGGAGGAGTTGGCACCAGCAGGAACCCCTGTGGGAACCATGCCCTGTGCCAGGCGGTGTCCACGGCCACTCACCTCGGGGAAGTCACAGGCCAGCCCGTCACCATGGCAGGAGCCCACGGGGGTGCCCAGGGAGAAGTTGAGGGCGTGGAGCTGGCAGGGCCCCACGGAGCCGGGGGTGACGTTGAGCTCGCGGGCGGCGCAGTCCCGCAGGGCCACGCGGCTGCAGGAGAACTGGGGGCCAGAGGGGTGAGCTAGTGCCCTGCAACTCCCCACAGCTCCCCAAAACCCCCAAACCCCGCATGACCCTACCATGTTGACGAAGGCAGCGATGAAGACGAGGAGGATGGTGAAGACGGCGATGCCGGTGCTGCAGGCGCGGGACTGGACGATGCCACGGGAGAGCTGCTGCAGGGCGGCGGGGAAGATCTGGGGGGGCACCAAGGAGCCTGTCAGGCATGGCCAAGCCCCCCAGAAACCCTCCCAGCCCTCAGGTACTCACAGTGACGCACGAGTAGATGGCACAGATGAAGAGGATGGCAGCAAGGAGGATGAAGATGCTGACGTAGACCCCGAGCATCAGCGAGGAGCTGGGGAGAGGTGGGAGGTGAGTGATGGGGTTGGGGGATCAGAGCCGGTATTTGGGGGGGCTGCAGCACTTACTGGGGAAACACCAGGAGCTGGAGGCAGCAGATGAAGCAGAAGACGAGGAGGGTACAGGCCACGTAGCCACCAAAACGGTCATCGACCTTCTTGGAGTACTGAGGAGACAGGGGGAGGTGGGATGGTTGGATGGAGAGAGGGGGGACACCAGGAACCCCAGGGGGATCCCAGGGGAAGAATGGAGGCAGGACTGAGGGGACACCAGTGAATGGGGTGGAGGGGAACGGGGGGAACCTGGGGGACACGATGGAGGGAAATGGGAGAGCCCCAAGGAATGCAGATGAAGGGGGACTGGAGACATCCCAGAGGATTATATGCAGCGGGAGGGTGGGATAGAGGGGAACGGGGAACCCCAGGGGATGCAAGAAATGGGATGGAGGGAAAGGGAGGGACCCCAGAGGGTGCAGAAAAGGGGGGACAGGAACACCCTGGAGCATTAGATAGAGGGGGAGGGGGGACTCCAGGGATGCAGAAAATGGGATGTAGGGAGGGGACCCCAGAGAATGGGAGGGGACAGGGGGGACCCCAGAAGATGGAATGGTAGGGGATGAGAGGACACCATGGGAAGGGAGGGGACAGAAGGGACCCAGGGGATGAGGTTGAGAAGGTGGAGGGACCACAAAACCAGCACAGAGAAGACCCCAAGGGATGGAGGAGAGAAGGGAGGACAAAGATGCTGACGGGGACAGGGCAGAGGGGACTTCAAGAGACAGACAGAACGGGGGGTCCAGAACAAAGGGAACAGAGGCTCCCCCAACCTTCTTCTCCAGCTCAGGGGTCTGGAAGGTGAGCAGGAACTTCTTGACGTGGTCCTTGCGGAGCTGGTCGATGCTGCGGGCGTCAATGGCCCGGCTCAGGAACTCATCCACCTCGTCCTCAGGGTTGAGGGCCTCCTGGGCACCACGGCTGGGGAATGGGGGGATCAGGACCTTCCCACGCTCCCAGCTCTGCCCCGGGGGGGGTGGAGGGCTGGTCACGACCCCCCCAGCAGCCCAGCATGGGGACACTTACTTGTCCTTGCTGGAGTCATCGATGCCCTGGGAGACACAAGGGAGGTGTCAGAGACACTGACATGGATGGGAGCAACCCTCATGAGTGACAAGGACATGGGACCACCCCCCAGGGTCACCCAGGATGGGGGACAGAGTTCCAAGGGTAAATGAGGCAGGGGGGGTCCCCAAGCGTTTTTGGCAAGGACAAGAGGGTCCCAGGGGTCTGGAAAGAGAGGAGGGAGGGTTGTAGGGAGGATGTTTAACACCAGTGAGGATGGGAGACCCCTGAGGGTGCCCAGGACTGGTGAGAACAAGGAGGATCTCCAAGCTGAGCACCAGGGGCCACTCAGGAACTCCCTGAGGCCCGCAGGCAGCGGAGGAAGCCACGGGGGCTGCAGGCAGGGCTGGGGACAGCCACGGAAGGGCAGCGAGTGACTGATAGCACTGTGGTGAGGGTTCCCCGTGCCCAGTGCCCTCCCCGGGGCTGCTCACCATCTGCCGGAAGGCCTTGGAGTCCTTGGTGCGGGAGAAGGAGCGCTCGGGCACCCAGCGTGGCACCAGCCCCTCGGTGGAGTTGGCACGGGTGCGCTGCAGCTTGGCCAGGATGGCTTTCTCCTCCTTCTGCAGGGTGACACAACCATGAGGGGGTGACCCCAGCTTTCCCACGCCCCTGCTGCCCCTCAGACGACCCCCAACTCACGCGCTTCTGGCTGCAGCCGACGATGAGGAAGGTCTCAATGTTGTGCTCCTTGAGGTAGGCGTTGCGCTCGCCCCCGTGGCCCGGCTCCACCTCGTAGTCCCCGTTCAGGTACTGCAGCGTTGCCCAGGTGATGTGGATGCGCCTGGGATGGGGGGATGAAGGTGCTGAGCCCTCCCTGCCCAGCGCTCCCCACCCCAGACCTCAGGCCAGCCCCCCCTTCCCGGCTCACCCGGCTTTGCCACCCGCTTCCATGTGGTTGGCAAGGGTGACATCGTTGGACCAGACATCGAACTGCCACTTGCGCAGCCCCAGGACACCGCAGTGAACCCGCCCGCTGTGGATGCCCACACGCATGTTCACGTTCACTCCCGTCACCTCACGCACCAGCCTGCGGATGGGACCAGCACTGTGTCACCCCCAGGCACTCCATGGCCCCCCCAGGTGCCTTGAGGCATCCCCAGGCAGCCTTTGGCCTTTCAGTATTCCCAGGCACCACCATTGGCACCAGACACCTTACAGCACTCCCAGTCACCCGAAGGCATCCCACGGCCTTTCAGGATTCCCAGGGACCACAGCACCCCAAGGCAACTCAAAGCACCACTACACTCACAGGCACCTGAAGCACCACAGCCCACCCAGACACCCCATGGCATCCCCAAGCACCCTATGGCACCCTCGATGGCACCCTGAGGTACCATGTCACCCCCAAGGATGCCATGGCACCCCTAGGCACTGTGACCCAGACTGATGAGTACTGGGAATATGCCAGCACCAGGAATGGGACCTGTCCCCAAGCTGTGGTGGCACCTGGGACTTGCCAAAATTGCAAGCCCCCTCAAGTTGCAGTGACACCAGGGACAGGACACACCAGCACCAGACACAGCTCCTCAGGGTTGTGGTAGCACTTGGGACATGCCAGTCCAGGAGATGCCATCCCCCACATTGTGATGGCATTGGGGACAAAACAGCACCAGGGTTGGATGCAGCCCCCCAAACTGTGGTGGCACCAGAGATGTGCCAGCACAGGGGATGGGCACAGCTGGGTCAGGTGCAGCCCCCAGACCTATGGTGGCACTGGGGACGGGCACAGCCCCTGTCTCTTCCCCACTCACGAGATGGCCTCGATCATGTCCACGCCCATCTCCACGCAGCAGTGAGCGTGGTCCCCGCGCGCCTCCGGCAGCCCCGACACGCAATAGTAGCAGTCCCCCAGGATCTTGATGCGCAGGCAGTGGTTCTCCTGAGGGGCACGAGCAGGTTAGGAGGGCTCCAGGATCCCCCAAAGTCCCCTAGCCCCTCCACTCACCGCAGCCAGCTTGTCAAAGCGGGCGAAGAGCTCGTTGAGTGTCATCACCAGCTCCTGGGCCGTGCACTGCGAGGCCAGGCTGGTGAAGCCCTCAATGTCCGCAAAGAGGATGCTGCCAGGAGAAAGAGCACGGGCTGGGGATGGCCCACACACTGCCCCAGACACCTCCCCTGGTAATGCCTCCCCCAAACCTCGCCCACACCCCTGTCCCCACAGTACCTGACGTTGTCATGCTTCTGGATGTAGATCTTGTGGAACATCATGTCCTCCTTCTTGGTGTTGATGTCCTCCTTCATCTCCATGGCCACATGCTGTGGCAGCACTGACAGCAGCAGCCGTTCCTGCAGCCAGAGCAGTCCTGTCAGCAGGGCACGGGGTGCTGCTGGACCCCCAGCTCAGCACGGGGATCCCTGGGATCCCCCATCCCACCTGCTGACGGTTCTCCCGCTGGAGGTGCAGGCGTGCCTGGATGTAGCCACGGGTCTCCTGGAAGGCCTGGCGCTGTGACACCTCAGCTGGGTAGTGGGTGCAGACCCCCACCACGTTGGTGCAGAGGAAGATCAGGGCATTGGCACTGAGCTGGGGGGGGAGGTGGGCTCAGTGTGACCACCTGGGACCCCCAGCCAGCTCTGCCACCCTCCTCTGCAGCACAGAGCCTTGGTCTTTGGTATGGTGGGTGCTGCTAAGGGGAGGAGAGGGGGCTGCAAAGAGGGGGATGTGGGTATGGGAACATGGGAGGTCAAGGCGGGGGGGGGTCTGGGACACAGGACAGGGAAGGTGCAGGGGACAGGGTCAGGAGGATGCAGGGGACAGGGTCAGGAGGATGTGGGACACCAAAGGACATGGGAAGACAAGGCAAGGGAGCTGCAGGGACATGGGGGACTTGGGGCTGTGGGAAACCAGGGAACAGGGGATGCAGGGACCTGGGGACAGAGGATGGGGGCAAAGGGGACATGGGGACACAGGGTAGGGGAATCACAGGGGCCTGGGAATACAGGGTAGGGTGGCAGAGGAGACTTGAGGACACAGGGGGACATGCATAGGGTGAACGTGGAGGACCTGGAGACCCAGGGCAGGGGGAACATGGGGATGTGGGGATATAGAAAACCAGAGCAGGGGGGATCTGAGGATACAGGAGCTGGGGGTACATGGGGTCCTGGAGCATGGGGGTCATGGGGACGCCCTCGGGAAGCAGAGGAAGTCAGAAAGCGGAGATGACTCTGGAGGGAGCTGCGGTTTCCCCTGTCCCCATCCCCCGGGACCGGAGCCAGGGCTATTTATAGTGTTCCAGCATGCTGGGACACTGGGAGCAGAGGTCTTGCATCCCCTCCCCGGCCCCATCACATCCCCCCAGAGCCCCATTGCTCCTACCCTGAAGGGGTGAACCCTCCCCAGGGGGGCGGCCCTTCCCGTGACCCTGCTGGCCTCGGATGTCATTGTGTTCCTCGCCCTGTGCCCCGCGGGGACTGCACGTGGCCCTAGCCCTGGCCAGGCAGGGCGAGGGTGACGGGTGATGGGTGACGAGTGGCTCTGCTCAAGGAGGGGGAGCTGCTGGGGCTGGGAACACGCAGCCCTAGGGATGGGGGTCCCCTCTGCACCCCCTGTGCAAGCAGCACCCCGCTGGGAGCACCCACCACCTCAGAGGGGCAGGACAGGGGATGCTGGCAGTGTCCCAGCCCCCCTGGGTGACGGCCACTCCCCTGCCCTGGTGCCCTGGACTTGCGATCCTCCTCGGGGGTTTCCACCAACCCTACAACGGGGGCATTGTGGGTGCCCCTTCCTCCCGGTGCAGCCTACAATGGTGGGTCTGTGCCAGGATGAGGGGCCCACCCCATCCCACCACGGGACCTCCTCCAGGGCCCCCTATCCCCGGGTAGATGCTCTCCTGCATCTAGAACTTTCCACCAGCAGAAACATCAAGCGCAAAAAAAAATCCCAAATTTACAGAGTGGGATTCAGGGACAGGAGGTCCCACTTGCAGGTGGGCGGGATCCCCCGGGGCTCAGCCCCTCCCAGGTGTGTCCCTACCTGCTTCCAGAGGAAGGGGTCGGCAGCGTTGCGGTGCCAGGCGATGGCGAGGTGCAGGGCGGAGAGCAGGACCCCGGCCAGCACGGCCGCCCGCATCCGCACGGGCAGCAGCGTGTAGGTGATGTAGATGAAGAAGACGCTCCACCAAACGCCCTCGGCCGCGCTTCGGGGAGCCACGGCCACTGTCCCCAGCGTCTGCACCCCGGCCAGCAGCCCCAGCACCACGTAGCTCACCACCCACATGTAGTCCTGGGGGAAGGCGCTGCGACTGCACAGCACCATGAGGAGCAGGAACAGGGCCGTGGCACCGGCCAGCGTGGCGGCCGCCGGCACGTGGGGGGCACCGGGCAGGCAGAGGAAGAGCAGCATTACCCCGCAAACCAGCACCAGCACTCCCATCAGCACCGTCAGGCTGCTCTGGTTCATCTGGAAGAAGTAGCGCTGGTAAAGCCGCTCCAGTTTGGCCGACTGGAAGCGTTTGGAGCGGAAAACCTGAAGCAGCCGCTGCCAGCACTCGCCGGCCGACGGCCGCCCCCCATGTCCCCCGGCTCCCTTCGGCCCCTTGGCCTCGCCGTCCTCCAAGCCTGTGTCCACCGATTTGAGTCCTAGGTCGCCCGCGGGCCCCTTCTTGCCGTAGTGATCCTCCTGCCAAGTGCAGCGCAGCCCCCGGGGGGGTCCCGCACCCCGCTCCATCTCAGGGTCCTGCAGGCAGCTCATGTAGCGGGGGCCACAGAGGCCGGCTCGGGGCCGGGGGCCCTTCTTGCCGTTGCGCTCCCCCCATGCCGTCTTCCGCTCATCCACCTTGGGCACCAGGATGCCGCTGAACCACGACATGCTGCGGGCACCGAGGAGGGGTCAGCGCTTGGTCCCCCACCCTGACACCCCAACAGGGGCCCCGGAGTCCATGGGAGTGCAAAGCCGTGCAAGGAGTGGAGGATCCTGATGTCCCCACCACCACCCTGGGGGATGCAGAGCCCAAGTCCCAGCTCTCCCACCGCCCCCATGGCTCCTGTGGGAACGGCCAGTGCTGGGTTCCCGGTGCCCCAGTGTCCCGGTGCCAGAATCCTGGTGCACAGCGCTGGGCTCCCGGTGTCGGGTTCCCGTTGTCCCGGTGCCCAGTGTCCTGGTGCCCGGTGCGTGGCCCTGCCGAGGCCGCCCCTAGCCCGCCCTTCCCGGTGCAGCGACCTGCGACAAAGCTGGGACCGACCCGGGCGTCCCGGCCCTGTTTGTCTTGAACGGCGGCCAACGGGTTTTACCGGGCACGGCCGCCCCGGGGTACCGGGAACCAGCCGGGACGTGGCAGCCGGTCCCTGCTCCGGGCGAGCGGCGGTGGAGAACGGCCACCGGGAAGAGCCGGCCCCGGTGGCGGCGGCCGCCTCCCTCCTCCCCTCCTTCTCTCCCTCCCCGCTCCGGGCACGGGAGCCCCGCCGAGCTCGGCCCTTACAGCGGGACCCACCAGCGCCCTCCGGCCTCCGCAC
>WBNO01003198.1:7664-20902 GCA_013400575.1 Peucedramus taeniatus | reverse complement strand
CTTGAGAAAATCAGGGCGACAGGCCTTCAAGAAGGAAATTGTTTCTGTTAAAAGGGTTGGAGTGGTAAGACAAGTGAGACACAGCAAAGGCTTTTTGCTAAAGGTGAACAGAGTTCAGCTGCGGTCCGAGTTGTTATTACTGTTAAGATGAACTGGTCATGCAAGCTTTGGACTAATGAAAGCATTTGTCTTAATTTTTGGATATTAGCTGTGAGCTTTAGCTTTCCTGGATTGCACTTGAAATAGGAAGCTTTGTAAGGACAGCTCTTTTAAAAACATGCCTGCCTATTTTATATGCCTACACACCTAAAATACAGTTTAGGTAACACATTTAAAAATCTACTCTGTATAAATATTGGGATATATATTTTGAATGTTTCTTACAGGGTATAGATTATGATGTATTTCTCTGTAGATGGAACAGGAATTGTTCTGGTTGAAGGTTTGAATACATGATTCCTAGGAGAGCCTTCACAGGCAGTTTATGGGCCCTCTGCTTTCTTCCTGCTTTTTGAGTTGATCTCAAAATTAACTGAATTTCTGTGGTTTTGATTAACTCAAAATTAACTGAATTTCTGTGGTTCTGATTAACTGAACTTCAGTGGTTTTTTGGATGGTCTGTTAGGTGCATGTGTTTACAGCAACAGGATTGTGAGCTTTGGCAAAAGTGCCCAAGGCTGCAGTTTGCTTCTTGCTTAGGGCAAAACTGAATTTTAAGGCAAAAAGCCCTGCTAAGTTGAAGGATAATGACACGGTAATCCAATGACGCTGTAATGAAATGTCTGACCAGCCAAAGGGAGTTCTGTGACTTAATTACAAATAGTCTCCACTGAACTAATTTTTAACAAAATCTGCCTTATTTTGGGGAGGATTTGTCAAGGAAGTGTGTAGATTCACCTGTGTGAGTGGCACAGGCCATGACAAGAGGCATCATGCAGTCATTTCTTAATTGAGACTATGTAGGTCAATAAGCTGAGGTTTCTTGAACCTGCATCAGTTTGTACATCTTTACTAAGCAGAAAGTCCTGTGTGTTCTTTGACTCTTGGTGGTATATCTCCAGACTTTTCACTTAGCTCTGAAAATGTATTCAGAGAGGCCATGTAGGCAGTGGTGATAACTAATAGGTGGTTCTGGACTGTGTCCCAGATTTGTTACAGACATGAGATCCACATTCTTGGGGTGGTTTAGTTTTTACTTTGGAGAAGTATTTTTATAGAGCAGCAGTGATGACTAATAGCAGAGGGCCAGTGCATAGAAGGTGTGACTTGACTCACTGCCAGCTAGGCCTCTCTACTGCCTTTGGAAAGCCTTTTGTACATTTTTTCCTTTTCCACTGACAGATGTGGGAAATGTTGCAGCTGTATTGGATGGAATGAGTAGAGATAGCTCAAGAAATCAATGGTTGAACTGGAAGTTTTAGTTTCTGGTGCTGGGCACATAGAGCATTGATTCTTATTTTAGGACCTAAGTGCATATTTTTGTTTAGATTTAGAGAAAGACCTTTGAGTTTAAAGAAGGGCTGGCCCCTTTCAAGCTGTCATGGTTTGATGCTGGCACAATGCTAGTGCCCCCATGAAAACACATTTTCCCTAGTGGCTGCTGCGAGATGTGACCAGAAACAGAGCAAAGCAGGCTCAATCTTAAAAATAAAGAAAAAAACTATATTAACTTACAACATAATAGAAGGACACACATAGAACTTAGAATGAAAACCTTCCATTCCTTCTCCTCCCCCCAATTTCCACCACAGCACAATGAGATAAAACCTTAAATTCTCAATCCAGTTACCACCCCTCAGATAACCAACTCTCAGTTCATCAAGAAGAGAGGAGTCTCTCTTGTATCACAGGCTTCCCAGGAAACACAGCTGAAACCTCTTGTGTTTCCATGTCACATGTGGCACCACCCAGAGGAAATTTGCCCTCGTGACCTCTTCCTCCCATGTCCAGTGCTCTCACCACTTTCATGGACCAGAACTGCTTCTAGGATTCCCCTTTTAAGGATGCTTTGCACCCAGTTCCAAAAAAGCAAGTCTCTCACTTTCAGGACACCAGTCCCCCAGATTCACCCCCTGGGGCCGAGGGGTCTCGAGAATAGAGATCTTCTTCCTTGAAGACAGAGGGCACCACCACACCCTCCTCATCCTTCTCTGTTCGCCACTCCTTCACTTAACGTCGCTGCACTCACTTGGCTCCAAGCCACTGTCCCCCCCCCTAAATGCAGTCTCTGTGTTACAGGAAAAAATAGTTTCGTCCGTGGCTATACAAGAAGAGTCCAGCCAAAGGCCACTCCATCATCTCCTCCCACCCAGGATTCTTAACGTCTTCTGACATCCTTCACCTGCACAAGTGTGTTTCATCACACTTGCTCATTTCCATCTATGTCATCTCTATCTCTCTTCTCATTCAGATCCAGGAGGATCAGTGTTTGCAAGGTTTTCATTATCCAAGGAAAAAAAGGATTAAAATCTCAGCTTCTACCAGCCCAGGACTCCCACGGCTGGGCACTTTCTCGCTGTCCCCCTTCTCCTCGGCGTGTTGCCAGCACAGGGCCCAGAGGTTCTCTGTCTCTGTCTCTCTCTCTCTCGGGGCGGGAAAACCCGATGCATCTCAGTGTTCCTCCAAGAAAGAGAGTTAAAATCTCGGGCTCTACTACCCGGAGGACAGTTGAGTCTCACAGCCGCCCGCCCAGCGCTAGGGCACCTCCTCCCACCTCTTCTCCTCTGCCGGCCTGCTGCTCTCTCTCTCTTCCTCTCTTCCCTCCACTCTCTGGGGCTGCCTGACACATCTCAGTGCCTCTCCACCCCTCTGTCCTGCAGGGGCCCGACTCCACATCTCTCACCCTCTCTGTCCGGAGCTCCCGGCCCACCTCAGCCAGGCCGCATGGCTTCTCCCTCCCCCACCCAGCTACGAGCTGGGCAGGGAAAGTCCGATCTCTTCGCTGACCGGAATGAAGGAGAAAGTTCCCCTGGGAGCGCTCTGCTTTAACCCCTCTGTGCTCAGAGGCGTATCCATGTCTTTAGTGGACACAAGAGGTGCCAATATTCAAATCTGATCACTGATTGGTTTTGGCTACAACTTCCCAAAAACTCACTTCCTGGTCAACCCACGACACAAGCTCTGATAAAACTCTACAGGGTTTGGACAGGCAGGTGGTTTTAAAGGTGGTAATGGAATCCAATTCAAATGTTAATAATTTTTCTGCTGCTGAAATCTGTTATTTCTGCTTTGAGCACAGTGGGTATAGCCAAGGGTTCCCTTTGTATCCTGGCTGCTCTGCCTCTAATACATTAAATGTATGCAGGCTGTTCTTATGGACAGCTCCTAATTGACATGAAGGAGACTAATGAAGAAAAATTCAATTGAGAGTCTTTGGAAACTTGTTTTAAAAATCTAAGTGTGATTCTAGAAGTTCCTGAGTCAATCCTGAAATTTAAGGTACTTAAAAATGTTCCCCCTATTACTGAACCGATTGATAAAAAGGTTTCTAGTTAAGATTTAGTTCTTCTCCCTATATTTATCTGGTCTAATTCATAGAAGACTTCAAGTGTCAGATTGGCAAATGTGATGTATTCCTGCTCTTCCTTATTTTAACTAGTGCTTCTCAAGAATTGGGCAGTCCTGATATTATCAAATTCTTGCTTGAGGAATGGAAATTATTTGAAACAGTACTGGCATATTTAAGGAAAAGGCCAAAGAAAACCCCAAAGATACAGAAGGTGAAAGCTGACTTTGGCTGTGAAACCTTTTCCAAGGTATCGGTACTAATGCTTTGGAAGGAGGTTCCTAGTTCTGATTTTTTTGTGGATGGTGGACATAAAGTAGCTGTTGAATAAACAAAAATATTTATCAGTACTAGCACTAAGGAAGCCTGATTTTATATGTAATTGTGCCTCAACTTAGACTGCAAGCTCAGATTGAAGCTGTGGTATTCTAGAATGATTGGGTTGCAAGGGACTTTTAAAGGCCATCCTGTCCAACCCCCCTGCAGTGAGCAGGCACTTTTTCAACTAGACCAGCTCAGAGCCCTGTCCAACCTGACCTCAAACGTTTCCAGGGATGGGGCCTCTACCACCTCTCTGGGAAACCTGTGTTAGCATTTTGCTACCCTCATTGTAGAAAAAGTCATCCTTATCTCTAGTCTAATTCTACCTTTTAGTTTAAAACATTACCCCTTGTCCTATCTCCTACTAGAAATCTCTCCCCATCTTTGACATAAGCCTCCTACAAATACTGAAAGGACACCACAAAGCCTCCCTGGGCCCACTTCTTGAGCTTGTTCAGGTATGGTGTCCTCCAGGTGTGTCAACAGCACCACTCAGCTTGGTGTCATCTGCAAATGTGCTGAGGGGGCACTGGATCCCAGTATGTCATGGATGAAGTTCATACTGGTCCCAGTGCATCCCTCTGAGGGACACACTAGAGCATGATGTAGGCCAGTATGTGCTACAGAACAGAGCTTGACTCAGCTCTGTGTGAAGATATGCAGTTGGACTGAGAGCTACTAAAAGTCACGGGGATTTTTAATATTTATTTGTGTGATAAGCTGGCTGCTTGAGCCTATCAGTGAAGGTGAATTCTTTGGTTTTGTCACAGATGTGTTTTTGGGCGCTGCTGTGCCACGAAGAATGTGGCTATGCAATTACCAATCCTGCTTTGTTCCCATTGAAAAAGGGCTTTTGTTTCTCTGAAATGAACATAATAAAACCAGCAGAACTGTGACCTCAAGAGTCAAGTTACAGACTCCAATGATTGTTTACTGTCTCCATATTTTTATTAAATTTTTCTGAGGCTCTTTTTTGCTGCATAAAATCCATACAAATGAAATACAAGCACAGTCAGTAAATAGTGAAATGAAAAGGTAAATGCATTTTGCAAAGAAGCCAGTGCATATCAGACATCATCTGACATAATGATGATTTTTTTTTCTTTCTTTTTGCACAGGTCACAAAGCTATTGCAGTCTTTTAAAATTAATATCTGGCTTTTAGGCTCTGTAATGGTTTATGTGACCTTTGGCTAATAAGAAAAATTATATTGTTCTTAAATACAAGACAGACACGAGATATGATAATTGTATGGATAAGACTGATATTTCTGTTAAATAGCATGGAATGGGAAAGGGCTTGGCTCAGTTTTTAAAATTGTGGCCACCTTTGGGGCAGGGAGGTATGAATTTGTAGCTGAGCTTCAGCACAGGTGCCCTGCAGCTTGGTGAGGAGGCACGGTGAGGGAAATCTACTTGCCAGCTTTCCACCTCTCTTCTTAGGCCAGGCTGGAAACTCGTATATATGTGGCCAGGTTACAGTTTGTGCATCTCTGTGGTGGGAAGGGCTTGTCCTGGACCTGGCTCACTGGAATCCAGAATTTCCAGCTCCCTCAGGAGCAGTGACTCTGTTGTATCCTTGTGCTGTGGTAGTGCGCAGTCCACAGGCTGGACTGTATCCAGTTCTCTCTCGCACACCAGATGATGTTCTGTGCACACAGCATGTCTTGAAGACCGAATTTGTAGGGGTTTTAGTTTCAAAGAGAGCCTGAGAGCTGAATAGCCTTCAACTTCTGTGAATTGCTCTGTCATGTGATGTCTTGACACCATTCAACCAGTGTAAGTTGGTTCATTTGACTGGAGTCGTGTCAATTCTTAAGGAATCACAGAATGGTCTGTGTTGGAAGAGACCTTTAAGATCATCTTGTTCCAACCCCCCTTGCCATGGGCAGGGACACCTTCCACTAGACCAGGTTGCTCAGAGCCCCATCCAGCCTGGCCTTCCAGGAACACTGCTCCTGGAACACTTCCAGGAATGGGGCATCCATCCAGGATGAGGAGTGGATCTTAAGAGTGAGGTTTTTAGCTATACCTTAAGTATATGTCCTGTCTCAGTATTTTGAGCTTTTGATTCCAGAGTTGTTCCATGTAAAAGCAACTTTGCACAGAGGTAAGCAACTTTGCACAGAGGTCCAAAGGAAATTTGCTTTGGAACCTTGAGGCCATCACCTAATCCAGCCACATTGCAGGAAAGAAATTTCCTTGCTAAGCAGCACCATCTATCAGCTGATGACTGCATGATGGTTTATTGGGCTTTGTGTTTTTTTTTTTTTTTTTTTTTTTTTTTTTTTTTTTTTTTTTTTTTTTTTTTTTTTGTTTTGTTTGTTTGTTTGCTTGGAGGGTTTTTTTTTGTTTGTTTGTTTGTTTTTGTTGTTCGTTTGGGGAATGAAGAGGTCTTTTGGGAGTCCTGGCACTGAGCCAGGATGGAAGCAGGGACCTTATGCCTTTTACAGTTAAGTCTTCCTTGATGTTCTTGGAGTTTTCAAGTAAAGGGCATTCCCAGCAGAGCACTGCCACCCTCAGTGTGGGGCCCTGTGTCAGTGTCAGGCTAGGCAGGCCAAAATTTTCTGCTTCTGATGTGACTTGTTGGCATAATTCAGAGCTTTATTGGGCAGCAGCAGGTTTTTGTGTGTGCTTTGCTCATCAGGACTTTCCACCTTTCTATATTTTGTGTCCTGCATTTGTTGTAACCTAATTTTTATTTTGTTTTTTAACGTTATCTGGGTGTGCAATTCCATGCCTGGCGTTTAGGAAAGGCACAAGTTTTGTTGCTGAAGGATGATGTGTGTATTTACTTTCAGCTTTGATTGTCTCATATTGCTTGCGGGCTCTGTCTTTCTACCTCCATTCCCACACAGTAGCAAGTCACTGTCTCCTGCAGTTAGTTACAAAAAAGAACGATGAGATTGGCCCTCTGTTCTCCTCACTTCATCCTGGGATAATGGATTAGTCCAGATGCTTGGTAGCATTGCATAAAGTGAGCATAATGGCATGTAAGCCCAGGTGAGGACAGCTCTAGCACAAAACAACACTGGTATAGCATACTCTAATTTCCTTCCTCATGCTTCATCTTGTGCAACGGTTCCACTTAATTATTACACTGTGGAGTCAGCTACCCAGGCCTTACCAACAATTGCAATCAAACTTCCACTTGTGCACTTGACTCCTAATGCTGGGTTCGTGCTCAGGGAAAGGGATGGGAATTCAGAAGCATGAGCTCTTGAGAGCAGCAGCAATTTCCTCCTTGTCTCATTCAATAATAATAGTGGCACTACTTTTTTGGGGAGGGAGAGGAATAATGTTGTTTAGGAAGTTGTCAATTCCCAAGTTAGCCACATGAAGAAACCAGTGACCAGCTGATGTCCCAAACACATCTGTTTAGCTGGGCTGGCCTAGGGTGAAAGTTAAACATGTCTGAGGTTTTGAGGAGGAGTTGGGGGGTAGAGAGGGTATTTAGGCTTTTAGGGTTGTTAAATGCCTGGTAGGTATTAATTAAATGCTGTTTGGAATGCCTAAAAAACTTGTATCTTTAATCTTCAGGTGCCACAAGATCTTTGGAAATTGTCCCTGATATCTTGAGAAAGGTGATGCCCAAATATAAATCTTCAGTCCTTCAACCAGTTCAGAAGTAATACAGGCTTGGTCTAGCTCTGTGTAACTAGAAATAACGCAGGAATTGAGAATACACAACTGAGAAGGAGTGAAGTTATGGCATTAGAAATAACTTGCTGTTCAGAAAATGTAGTGCTGAAGCCAAAACAGCATCCTTAGTTTGTACTGACCTCAGTATCTTTTGGAGCTATGCAGGGCAGTCCTATGACCATCTCTTCATGCACCAAAGGGGCAAAATCTTTGCTCATATTCAAGCTTGATATGTGGTTTTTTGACTTTTGAATGTGTACTGGTCAGGATTCAGCTGTGCTCCCACTTCTGTCAGTACAGGGTTTTTTATTGTGTTACCAAGGAGCTCAAAATGAACCTCGAGGATGGCAGGAATGTTTTTGTGGCATCCCTGTTCCTCCCTTGACATCATATGCACTCATTTAGCTCCTCAAAAAAACTCCTGGGCAGTTGAACATCAAGGCTATCTCAGGACTTCCATTTCCTCTAGACATGCCGATTTCTGATCTTGAAGTTATTTGAGTGGGATGTTTGCTGCTGTATTTGTAGATGTTTCTGAAGCACGTTGAGGGGCTGCAGTGGTTTGCCAAAAGGGCGAAGTCTTGTCTTAAAGGCCAAGACTGAGAGTTAACTTCTACCCAGGGTGTCATGTTACTAATGGTGTAGAAGATTAAGATTAGATGTGTGTGTGTGCTCTCTTGAAAGTACCAACCAGCCTTAGTTGATCACTGCTGTAGATGCTATCTTCAATATCCAAAATTGAGGCACTTTGTGGCTTTCTTTAAATCGCTGTTATCATTCAGACCTTGTTTCTCTAATGGGCTCTCCATGAGGTGTGCGTGTTACAGTCCTCACTGATAGCTGCACCAGGAACTGGTAACTACAGGGATGTTGCTGCTCTCATTCCAGGCTTTAGGAGCAAATAAGACCATTGGTCCCCTCCTGGTGGAAACACACACCAGCTTCTTACACAGAGTTTGCCTTTGATCTGGCTAAGTCACAGTAATCTTGTATTACAGAAATCCAGTTTCAGAAACCAGCCAAGTCCAGGTTTATTGTCAAAAGATAAAAATTATTTACTTGAGTCTGTACTGTCCAGCTTTACAAGGTTGAAGTGACTTAACAGTTCAGGACCTTCTGGTCCTGCTTGAAGTAGCTTTATTTGCCCTGCCACATCACCAACTGAAATGAAATTGTAGAAAGATGGAATCTGTAAATGGGACCACTACTGAGGCTTGTATGGTGTTGCATTTTAGCCCCGTCTTCCTAGGGTTTCTTTCCTCATAACTAAGTATGTTGCTCCTGCCAATTTTTCCAGCTTGTTGCTCTCCTTGGGATTTTCCATCAGTAAGGTAGACTTCCTCTTCTTGTCTGCTATCTTGTTCTGTGGAGCATCTTTTCCAGTAGGCTTAAAGAAGAGAGAGATGATTAACAGATAAAGAATCAGGTTGCTTGTATATGTCATTGTGGTCCTTTAGGAAGATGGACTCTGTAGGGAGCAAAACTCTGAGCCATTAAGAAGACTGCTGCTTGAATTGGTTGTGGCCCAGAGAGAAAGCAGAAGAAATACATCCCAGGATGCGACAGGAGAAGTGCTGTCTTGAGCATGCCCTTGATAACCCTGAAGGTTTTTTTCATGGGCACGTGATGGCAATTCCAGGAGACCGCTTTATGGCTTACAGAATTCCCTTATTGCAGTGTCTCTCACAGCCCTCCAGTTGTGTGCATTTGTGCATGCTCCTGAAGTAAAAGTGAATATTTCACGCTATTCTCTTAGTAGAAATGTAAAATAAACTCTTAAGGATACTGTTTCAAGGAGGCTGTTATATATGTAACATCATGTTACTTTGCAAAAGGGTTTGCTTGCGGTTTTCAAAACTGTTTGAGGAGTGTGCTTTTTATTATATGTAGCTGCTTAGGAAGTAATGAACAATTTTGTTTCCCCACTTTTTTGCTTTAAGGGTTTCGCCAATGTTTGGATTTAGCTTAGAAATCAATGTTAACTAATGTGCAGAGAGAGTGAGGATCAACAGTGTTTGGAGCGCTTGAACTCTCAGGTTTGGCTTCTCACATCTCTTGGGAAAGTGTGTCAAGATTTAAAAATAGGAATGGTTTGGTCTTCCATGCTTTATGTATAGCATTATCATGTTCCTTTTCAAGGTGCTTAAAAAAACCCCTTGGATATAATATGACCAACATGAAAACAACAATATGAGAAAAAAACAAACAAGCACAAAGCTCCCAAACACACACAGCCCAAAAGCCTGGAATATGCTGCGACATCAAGGTTTCTGCACCAGAAAAAAACTAGAGGCACCCTGTTCTTGCAGAAGTTGTGCATTTAATTTTAAATCCTTCTGTAGTTTACCCCAAGCCCTGGCAGTACTGCCAAGTGTAGTAGTAAAGTAAATATTGCATCATAATTTTAAGGTAGCCAGTGGAAAGATGAAGCTGTCTATCAAAGTTGGCTCTGAGGGCAAGGGTGGAGTTCCACTACAGGGGTAGAAAGCCACTATGGGGGCTTTTGGCCAAAAATGTCCTTGGACTGTAGCCAGAAAACTGGGAAGCTCAGTTCCTATGGGTGGCTCCTTGAAAGGAATAATCCTGTCTGTTGTGAACAAATGATGGGGAAATTGGTCAGGATGAGCAGGACTCAGGAAGGTCAGATTTTTGTGGGTGGATGAAATTGGATCTCATGGTCTTGCAGGCACTTGCCCGGTGCCTGAATCCTGCAAGGATGTGTGTGCAGCCACTGTCAGCACTCTCGGTGCTTCTCTGGGGTTGGGGTAGCACTGGTAGGAACAAGAGGTTGAACTCAAAGCAGTTCATGCTACAGTGGATTTGCATCTCCAGACAGCTATGGATCATGCATTGCATGCAGGAAAATTTTGGCAAACTTTTCCTTTGCTTTTTGAATTTTCACAGGGGAGAGGAGAAAGCTTCCTGAAAAGCTGTGATTTCGGTGTTGGGGAAAGCAAGCTCAGATTTGAGTGGTAGCAGGATGGAGATGTACTACAGCCTTTTGTTGGTAGCCAGAACTCTCTTCTGGAGACCCAGAGCTCTAGGCTGCCGTTTGAGAGGGCGAGAGGTATAATTGATAGCACTTGGATTAAATCCTTGCCTTGCAATTTCATTATTAATATTATAATTGTATCATTTTTACATGTTTTTTTAGTTCCTTTTCCTCTCGATGTAAGATGATGAAAGGCAGGTAGGCTGTCTGTTTTCTGCAGATTTGCATGCCCCATTTTTGTAAATAGTGCTGAATCTGCTGTCTGAGACACACTGGTAGGCTTTCTGCACCTGAAATTCCGGGACAGGAGGCTGCTGAAGAACTGCTGTTTGGCACAGTTGCTCTCTGCTACGTTTGCATCCTCCTACAAACGAGCTGTGAGGAGCTGGTGTATCACAGCACAGGCAGCTAGGTGCCAGCACCAGCTCACGTTTGGTTTGCCTAACGCATGTCCTCTCCAGCAGTGCCCAGATCAAGAGCAGCTCAGCTCCGCGGGGCACTATTTGCATACTCTAACGAGTTGGGCTATAATTGGCCTTCATTGATTTTGTTTTCATTGAGCTAAAATAGAGTCAGAGCTTCTTAGGCAAGAAGAGCTGATTGATTTGTGGTAGGATTCAGGACTACTCAGCTGGAGGAATAATTAATTATGTTCTTATTTAGTAATTGTCAGGGTCTAAGTTTACTCTTACCTTTCAAGTAGACACTGCTAAATTTGCTCTCTAGACTCTGTCTCTCCTTTTAAAAACTGGGAGAAGGCGCCAACATGCAGAAGACAGTTCACAGGAAGCACACAGTTTCCTTCTCTATCCTTTCATTACCACTTATTTTTCTCCCTGCACTGTCTCCCTGCTTATCCATATGCATGACATCCTGTTTTCTGGGTCTTAATTGATCAGCTCCATTCTCTGGCAATTTTCGTTTAAACAATTCCAAGAAAACACCGTTTTAGCCAAAAGCTGGAAAACAAAGGAAAAAAATAATCGCTTACTTGAGAAAATTTGAATGGTAACCTGCAGTTAAGATTTTTATGATCTTTTTTTGGTTCTAATTAAAGCTCTTGCCCCAGAGAAATGTGTTTTGGGTTGAACAAATACACCTGCAAAGCTCAGGAGCTGGGGGTGCTGATTGTGTGCTGTTTAACACTCATAAACATGAAACATTGGGAATGTGCTTGAGTGATGGTCTTGCTGAAAGTGGAAACTTGTCCTTCCTTGTGCTCTTCTTAGCAAGTATCCAGTTAATTGAACATTAGCACTGTGTGAGCAGACAGTGCTCTGTGGCAGAGGCAGATTTTATGAGCTGTTTCTGCAGAATTGAAAGCAAGGTTGTAACAGCCACATACAGCAAGGTTAGCATTAGCACACACATAACAGAGATGATGTTTAGTACATTTTCTCCTCTTCTCATCTTGTGCTTGCAGCATAATATGGTGGCAACGTTTGCTAGTGGTTTTTAAGTGGTGGATCTTATTAGAAATATAATGTTAGAAACTCATTAATTGAGTCCAGGCAGTTTCTGTGCTGCTGCCAGAAATGCAGTGCTCAGTAAATACCTTACACCAAGCAAGTAAATGACAAAGGAACTGCCTGGGCAAACAACAACCAAATGCAAGGGATCATTCTTTGTAACAAATTAGTTCTTAAATAGAAGGGTCTTGCACCAGCTTCACCGGATGAAAACTCCTGGCTCAATGAGGGCACTGAGGTGGACACAATTGCCAATAATAAGTAGGACACAACCCCTGCGTGGCCTCAAGTCCTTTGCAGTATGTGAGTTTGCAGGGGTGGAAAAGCCAGAAGAGAAAATTACTGAAGAAGTAATAGGGGGAGAGGTTGATGGCTTTAAGTAAAGGGACAACTCCAGCAGCACCACAACTGTTTTGTCTGAAACATACATGGGCAGTATTGTTCAGATAGAGAAGGTACCTCTCAGTTTGGAGATGTTCAGAGGGGTGCAGTTTAGTCTGGGGGTGTTGCCTCCTTGCATGAGAGTTGGTGGAAAAACTAAAGAAACTGTCATGGAAGACCTGCAGAGTTAATTTTCTAATATGCTTTGCAGGAAAGAACTGAATTTTGAAGGAAATTAGAAAAAAATGCTAGGTGAGAAATCAGCTGTGTTAGGAATTTTTTCCTTTCTTCCCCTTTAATTTCCAATGAAAACCAGGAGAAACACTGTTGTATGCAGAAAAATAATTTTCCCAGTCATCAGTTTCCTACCAAAAAGAAAAAAAAAAAAAAAGAAAAAAAGAAAAAAAGAAGAAAGTTCTGAGGTTTTGGTTTTTGGTTTCTTTTTTCCATTTTGGACTAAAGGTGAGGGTTGTTTTGTTTTGGGTTTTTTGTTTGAATTGGAGATTTCTTATTTAGAAAAGCTGTCGCAGATTTCTTTGGGAAATATTGTTCCTATTCATTTACTTTTCCCAGATGTGAACAAACTTCTTGGGTCCTACTGCCAAACTGCAGGCAAGCTTCTTTAAAACTGATGTCTGAATGGATTTTGAATGCCATTCTGCTTCTCAAAAGTTTCCCAAACTGTGGCAAAGTCAGAGCCAGGTAATAACTGCATAGGATCTGGGGCACTCAGTAACTGTGTAGGCTCACCTGGATCCTGCTGGGCTGAGCAGCCATTTCTGGACACCAGGTAAACCCCTTTTCCAAGCCCTACTCCCTCTGCAGATGTGTGAGCTGAAAACATCTTATTTCCTTACTTGCTGTCTCACTTTTTGGTTAAATCATCTTTTGCCACTCCTGGATTACCCTTACCCCCCCCCCCCCGTCCC
>WBNO01003197.1:8846-36468 GCA_013400575.1 Peucedramus taeniatus | reverse complement strand
TTTTAGCTTTTCATTTCCAGCTCTTCATGTAATTGATCATAGTAGTTCTAAGAGAACAAGCCTTCCTGTATTTTCCAGGTGGCTATTGCCTGGTATCAGAAAGAAGCTCTCATTAATCATCTGAAGTTGTGCTCAGTGTGAAAGACTTTAGACAGTATGCACTTGTGGGGAGCAAGAGGTCTCGTTGAACACTTACCTGTTGTGGCCTCCTATTCTAGGTAGCTTGTAGAACTGCATTGTTACTGATTTTAGGTAAATACTGGCCTCCATCAATATTGGTCTACAACAGATTGGGAAATGGCACATTAATAATGAAATCAATAGGTGAGTAGATATTACATTGCTATGCAAATATTTTGAGAATCATCTTCTCTACGGAAATGGTTGTAGTGCCGTGCAAATATTTATGTGTAGGATCATGGTGAGATGGTTTTAAAACTTGGGACATCCTTCCCTCCTGTTCCTCCCAGGTCCCTTTATTCATTTCCCGATTCCTTTCACTTCATGATGAATTCTACCATCATGAGGTTTTTCTTCTTGTAAATAAGGATTCAAAATTTTCAAGATTTGTATTTATTCCACATCCTTTCAATAATTTTCATTTTGTCTTGCAGATTGCTTAAATGGAAAGCTTTAATTTGCTTAAATGAAGGAAGTTGCAAAGAATTTTATATAAACAAAGCACATGTTTCTTGTGCAGTCACTGTTCTTTTTTTTTTTCCCCGTAACTAGCTCAGAATAAATACTTATATTAGCCTGCTGGTTTTAAAAGCTTTCTTCAGCATCATGATAAAGGCATTGATGTCAACAGCCTTACATCTCTGATTGTGACACAGCTTGTTTCAGACTGGGAACACCAGGGCCTAAATACACTTTTACTCAGGATATGTGGTAGTTGCTTCTTTTCATGCCAGTACATGTGATCAGACCGGGTTTCCTTTCTGATTTCTTTCTAATGAATCAAACCCAGAATTTCAGAATTTAATAAATTCCCCTGAATGAAAAAATTGACAGCTGCAATGGGGAAGGGACTTGGATAAGACTTCATCACTGGAAGAACATTTCTTTTTTTATGTTAATATAATTCTTTAGCATTTCCATCAGTGGTGGGTACAATATCCTGCTTGGTTTATTTCTGTAGTGGTGGTAGGTTTACATTTAAAAGGTTTCAAAACACGTACCTGTAGGCTATTCTGTATTTAATTCTATACTTCTGCTTATGCATTTAGTCTGTGTCTAAATTTAGAAGTATTTTTTTAATAGATTTGTAATTTTCTAAGTTATTTTTTGGAGTATAAGCTCCTGAACTTTAAGAAACTTGGAACATTCTTATGATGGAGAACATGATGCCTTTTCTATTCATATTTGTGAGTGTTTTTATGGAAGTATTGGTATGTTTAACATGCTGTTGTCTCCTGATTTAAGTTCAAGATGGCCATTGCAATGTGTTCCATTTTAATGAAGTGTGAGTAGTCAGTGCTTTAAAGGACATTGTTTTACTCCAATGTACATGTGAAACAACCACTAATAGTCATATTTGAAATTTTTAATGGTGTCTTACAGTAGTTGCCTTGATAAACAGTTGCAAAGACAAATGTGGACCATGTTGCTTCTTTTATTGTGCCTCCACTTTACCGTATTCATGCCGTGAAAGCAGTTGTGTAGTATTTTTTAGAAACCCATTAAAAGCAGTATTGATTGGTCATAAGTTCCATCTAGACTGTTAGGGCTGGATTTGGGGCACAGAGGCAGTACAAGGCTGTACAGCTGATTGTGGTTAAGTCATGCTATACCATAACTGTAAGTTATATAGATTGCATTTTTGAAGGATTTACTGATGTAGTTTGCTGTTTCATTTGATTTTTTTAAAAATTATTTTTTTAAGTCTATCAAAGCTATTTTTCCTTACATTTTAGTCTTTGTACTGTCATTTTCCCTATAGCACATGTCAGTAATTCCATTCTAATAATATGGACCTGTCATGGAAGGAAGCAGGAAAAACCTTTACATTCTTAAAAACTTGCTATGTTATTTTGTATGAGTGTTTCTAGAGTGTGAATCAGTTCCTGTGTGACACATTCAGTACTTTTAAATTACTTTTGGTGGGTGACTAGACTTGTTTGAATAGTCATGTGTTAAAAGCAATTGCTGTCAGGCTTTCTTAAGCATTACATTTCTGAACAATAACATTACAGAAGCTTTTTCTTTACATATGCAAAGCATTGAAGTAACTGTCTTGTTTAAATACTTCTAAATGCTTTTACATGGTTCTCTCTCTGGTACCTCCCTGAAGATCAGAGCTTTTTCTCTTTCCTCCTACATTAGAAGATTGTGCAGACCTGTGAAGAAAAGTCAGCAAAAAAATCAGCATTTGCTTTCCGTAGGGTTCTCATTGGTGTAAGGGATGTTTTTGTCTAGTAAGAAATAAGGTTGTTAGTATGAAAAGAATGGAAGGGTAATGGCTCACTCAGAATCACGGATGCCACAAGGTTATTCACCAGCCTCTAAAAGCTCTCATTGTGAGATTCCCAGAAGCAAAATGATTTGGGGATTTTTTTATTAAAATATGTATTCACGTGACCATGATTAATTTCCTGCAGCTTCTCAGGTGTGTCCAGGAGTGCAGCAGTGCAGCCATAGGCACAGCAGTGCAGGTGATGTAATGTGAGTCTTTTGGTCTCTGAGGTGATTGATTACATGTCTGTGCCTGTGACAGTCATGTATGTGACAGTCAAAGTTGTACTGATACAAAGGGATGGTTGAATAAGGTATAACATATCTTACACCATATTGGGTTGGTATTTGTGGTAAAATGGATAATTTTTTTTGTTCCATCTTTGCACATTTTACTACATAGCTTTTAGGTTGCAGTTTTTGAGTGCTTTTTGACATTTTATTCCTCTTTCTATTAAGAAAGTATGGAAAGTATATTTCCCAATTTTAGCTTGTTATTTTTGATTTTGGTTTATGATAACACTCTTCACATCAAATTAAACAGATCAGATCTTATTAATCTGTTGTCATTGCCTGGTCTTCCAGTGTATTGAATTTGAAAGCTGTTTATATTTTGTTGAATGCTGATTTATTCAACTCTAATTTTTGTTTTTCTATTCTAAATTGCCTTTTCTTCAGAAATTACTTTTGGGTGATGAGATGACTCCATATTAGTCTTGTATTCCAGCTGCAGAAATACTGCATTAGAGATGGGCAGTTTACATGAAGTTTTCACAAGCGGTGTGAATATGTCAATCCTGTATGCTTTTAATCTGAAATTATTATCATTAAGTGATTGCCAGTTCTGAAGACTTTTAAGCATTTTTGTATACCCCACATTCTTGGGGAATAAAATGTGAAGAGTTTTGTGTTAATATAATTGACACTCCTAAATAGCATAGCTTATAGAACTTCAATGGATAAGTTATTCTTTGAAAACAAATGTATTTTTGTTCAGCCTGGTTTTATTTGAGGAATGTATTGTTCAACTTGGAAATTACTCTGAAAACTGGAAATTTTAAATATAAAGAAAATAAGACTCATGATAAATAATGTGGTTGTTAGCAACTGCCTTGCATTATAATGCCATTCATACATTTGTGCAAAAATCTGTGGGCATTATGGATTGAATTAGTCAGCATTGTGGCTTCCAAGTGATCTTACTTGCAGAGTCTAAAATGTTATTATTGCAATATCACAATACATTTGGTAAAAATTCAGTGTCAGATCTCATCTTAGATGTTGCATCTTTGCCATGGAAGTCCAACTGTTAATATTTTTTTTAATGTGGAAAATTTAAAGTTTTCTGCTGGAAATGGAATGGATAATTTTAAAAATTGAAGATGATTACAATAGGCAATCATGGTCCAACGGCTACTTGCTGTGCAGTTTCTGGCATAAAGATAAATGCTGAGTATATAATTATGAAATCAGTGATTAAAATAGGAAATGAACTTACAGGTATATACATGTCCTGGAAGACAAGCTCCAAAATGGAAGGCAGTTTCATAGAGCCAGCCTTGTTTTCTATCTTTTTATGTATTTTTCTGTTTCATCTTTTCATTTTGTCTTGAAAAGAATGGTTTGATTATGATTGGCTCTCAGAAACCCTGAAGTGGAAAATGCTGTAAATGTTTTTTACATTTAAGAAACAAACTACAGACTTGCCTGTATTCTTCTAATGGACAAAGTAATGCTAATTAAAAAGAATTGCTTTAATCCTCTTGGAAAAAAAAAATCTAAAAACCTGCTCCGCTATTTTTCACAAAAGTGACTGAATTTTTTTAGAACATACCTTTCTCCTGTTCAGCTACAAGTGAGAACTTAACAAAATAGGTGCTAGACAGACAAATCAATATAGGCAAAGGGCAATCTAATATTGCTGTGATTTTGTTGGTTATGCTATTCTCAGGTTTTGTGCGACAGCCAATCAAATATTTATGTTAGATATTGAATTTATGGATAATAAAATGGAATATTTTTGATAAAAATACTGGTGAGATGTTGAAATTTTGTTCATATTACTGACTTTGTTAGTTGGGTACCTATGTGTGCTGTTGATAAAGTTTGCAGGTAAATCTGAAACGCTGGTAGGGCAGTGTTCACAGCAGTTTTTTTCTCTTTTCCCCAATGTGATGAGTAGCAGACATTCAGTGTTCATCTTTGGCACAGTGGGGCTGACATTATCAAATGCCTTGTTCTTTTCTTGTGCCTTTGGTAAAAGTGGTGGTGCTAATGGTAGTTCAGAGCTAAGTCTTCATATCTTATTGTCAAGATTGTGCCTGTGATAAACTCCATGATTTTGACTATTTTTAAGTAAAAATCATGTCATTCAGTCTTCCAAAGAGATTTTTCAATGTGCCTCACTGTATTTTGACTGCTATGCAATTTGTTGACAGTCAAAATATACCTTGTGTCCATCAAGCTGCTCTTTCCTCAATAAACATAAAAGCCAGAAACTCTTGGCAGTTTCTTAAAAATGCTAAAATTATTACTTTTGGAGTGCTTGGTGTTTCACCACCTATCCCTCTTGTTTTTTTCCTCGACCAATTCAAAGTTCAATAAGTGTTAATGCAGAAAAGATAAAGAAGGACAACAAATAAACATGGAAGGGAAAAAATTGACTGTTGCCATCATAGCCATTCATTTAAATTGATCTTCAGCACTGAAATGTAGCTGCCAGATACGTAAGATAGTATGATTTTTAAAATTTATTTTGTAATTAATTTTATGTTCCAGTCAAACAGAAGGTCAGGCTTCCATGGTAAAAGAAAGGGTATAAATACCATATATAAGAAATTAAATTTCCTAAAAATAAATATAGGATTCCTGTATGAAAGTATAAACCTGCTTATGGAGTTGTCACATTTATAGACTCATAAAGTATTTACTTAATCTCTGCTTCTTGGACAGTGTGCTGTGCATAATGTTACATGAGTTGTTCTGTCAGAGAAGTATGAACTTATGCTCTTGACAGTGTCTTGTCAGACAGTCTCTGTTCCTGTCCAGTGCTAATCATCTGCATTTCAGCATAAGGAATGCATAAATCTTCAGAAGAAGTTGAAGGTTTTTTCATGCTTTAACAAGATATATTTATTCTTTCATGAGTGGTTAAACTGATTATTAATAAATAGAAACTGTAGTGAAAATATTGCAGGAAAATGTTTGTAGTTCCTTGGAATAAAAGTGAATTTTATCACTTTAATTTTCTTTTACTCAAGATTTATGCTGTTTCTCAAGAGGAACAATTACTTGGACGTGATTTCTGAGTTTTCATAACCTCCAAATACTGTTGAGTTAGCTTGGATGTCTTTGAACATTTACCTGTCCTAGCAGATAAAGAATTCTGTCTGATAGTATTAAAGCAGTGTG
This sequence comes from Peucedramus taeniatus, assembly GCA_013400575.1. Taxonomy (NCBI): domain Eukaryota; kingdom Metazoa; phylum Chordata; class Aves; order Passeriformes; family Fringillidae; genus Peucedramus; species Peucedramus taeniatus. Next base: position 30,603 of record WBNO01003197.1, on the reverse strand, counting down.
GGAAAAAGCAATTTGAAGGTTGATGGTCTTCAATGTGGTTGAAAACCACATTACTCTCTGGTAAAATAAGGAGAATATTCCAAAATCTCCCTATGCATACCATCTGTCTAGAAAAGGATATAATTTTTAGGGAAAATGGGTGAATATGACGACATTTAACAATAAGTGAGTTTTTAGGAGGAAGCATGAAGCACATGTAAGACGCTCTTAGAGGCTACCTGCTTTCAGCACAAGGAGTTTGAGATTCTAGAACATATTTTTCACCAAATAAATGATGGCTCAAAGTACGCAGTGTTCTCTCATCTTTCTTTCTTTCTTTCTTTCTCAAAAGGTTCCATTCTATTAAAGCATACCAGTATATCATTTCTCTTTACCTTTCAGTCTGCACAAGGGGGTGGACATCGAACTCTGCTCTACGGGCATGCAATCTTGCTGCGCCATTCCTACAGCGGCATGGTATGTAACCGTGTTACATCAGTTGGGAGCAGCAGTGACTTCTTTTTTGTATAAAAATTATGTTTGAAAGTGGCCAGAATATTGCCTTTTACTGATATATGGAGAATTACTCCCATCAGAGGCATTTTACTATGGTTCCTAGAAACGTTTATGAAGGGTATGTGCTCAGAAGTACAAAAACAAGCTGGTTGTATCTAGGTAAGTGCCAAAACTAAGTCTGGCTCCCCTAGTGCTGAATCCCCTGTTTGTCAGTCTGAGTTGGTGAGTTTTCATTTCTTTCCCCTTGGATTTTCCATATTGCATAAGCTGTGACTGAATCTACAGCAAGCACCCTGCTGTCAACCTGAGAAGATATTAGAGACTGAGTGGAAGAGGAGATTTCCTTCTTACGTGTATTTTGGACAGAAGTCTTAGTTGGAAATTCCCTGATGAATTATGCAGGTTCCAAACTCCTTACCTAAAAGTGAGGCTTCATGGAGCTGAAATCTGATGCAACTAACTCCATTATTTCCACTCTTAGTATTCCCGTCTCAGTGAAAGGATAACCTGGGTAGACTGAGAGGTTTTTTTAGAACACATATTTCGTTAAGACTCCTTGAGTGCATTTCAGCTTATACGTGTTCTTGGTAATAACTAATAGGGATAATATAAGAATATTTAATCCTGTGTTTGTAGATTGATGGCTTTTTATATTATTAGAAGTGAGCAGAACAAGTAATGTATGCATTTTTCTTTTGGCAGTACCTATGCTGTCTCTCTACATCTCGATCGTCAATGGATAAGCTGGCATTTGATGTAGGATTGCAAGAGGACACAACGGGTAACCACTAGTTTAGAAGACTAGATAATGAAGAATACTGTCAGTCTAAAAATAAAAGTCTAAGAATTGCTTAGATTAAGTTTGCTGTTTTTTTAAATCTTTGCTTTAGATAGGAGTAGTAAGAATAACAGCTACACCAATTGAACAGTTCAAAGATCTGAGTTCTTTTCTGAATAACATGGATTTAGTTAAAGAAGCCCATTTGAAAGCAAGATTTATCTTGGGAACGGGATTTGTGACTTTAATACTAACACGTTCCGGGGAATTAGAGGCACTAACAGTCAGAAAAAGTGGAAGAATACATTTGAATTTGAATGTATGTGATCTTTCAAATATTATTTTAAGTGGTATGTAAATGCATATTTTCTTTGCCCTTAGTTATGGGTTGCTCTATTTCTTTGTCCAAATTCTCAGCAGAATATTCTCCAATGTCTTTCCTAGAATCTGTAATGAAGGTGACAGGGAATTGTTTAGCAAAAGTGGCCTGAACCAGGTTGCCTAGAGAACACAAACAGCCATCATCTTATCCAACTCTGGAATCGCTGCTCCAGAGCTCTTACTCTTTTGCTTATGTGTATTATTTAGAGCTGAGTTTCTGACAAGGTGATGCAGGACTGATACTAGTTATGGAAAACACATGGACACTTGGTTTAGCCCAGTGAAAACTGGATCAGAACTTTTAAGACTGAAACAAGTGTGACAGTAACATCAGTAACATTGGACCTTTTCTTTCTTGTTTCATTCTTTGCTGTTACTCAATATTGACATTAGGTGAGGCTTGCTGGTGGACCATACATCCTGCTTCCAAACAACGATCAGAAGGAGAAAAAGTGCGCGTTGGAGATGATCTGATTTTAGTCAGTGTCTCTTCAGAAAGATATTTGGTAAGTTGTATAAAATGATCTGTACAGTGGTTCTTCTACAGAAAAAAAAGTTAATGAAAGTTTTACAGTAAAATCTGGCTTACATTTCTACCTTTTACGTTAAGTAAAACTTAAGGTGCTTAAACTATTTTTAAAAATATTTTGCAAAATAACACACTGAAGGTCTGGAAAGTGTGATACATGGCTAATCTAATTTCTGTTCATTTTGGTAGTGGAATAGGAGTTTAAACATTTTCTTAGAAGAAAATAAGTGAAAAAAGAAAATAGAAATAATTTTCAAATTTCATCATTGAGATGTTTAGAATCCGTGTGAGTGTTTATAGGTTAACAACACTACCATATATATTAAAACTTTGTACAAAATGTTGGGATGTCTAACATAGTTATATTGGATTTGTGGGCTTAAAAGGTCCATATTTTTTTGAGATAATGTACAGTGTATTATATAGAGCCACTGACATGTCATAATTAAATATTATTACAATACTCAATGATTAAATATAATGGAAATATTTTACAAGGTATTGTGCTACCTGCTTCTTATCACTGGTTTACATTACTTTCTTCTTCAAAAAAGGATCTCCCATTTGTTCTGTAATGAAGCAGGTCAACACTTTAAGATGAATTTCTTTATTTATTCTTGGTGTTGCAAACACCTGAACTACTCTTTATGGCAACAAAAAAAGGTGAAAATAAGAAGAAAATAATTTTTCTGGAAGCTTCTGAAAAATCAGCCCCTGTGATTTGGCCCAACAACTTAAACAAAGATTCTTTAATGAGGAAGTGTTCTGAGTTTGTCAAAAATCTGTCTCAGATCTAGGAGGGCATTGAAGATGGGGAAGGCATTTGAGGAGCAGCTGAGGTCACTTGGCCTGTTCAGCCTGGAGGAGACTGAGGGGAGACCTCACTGCAGTTACAGCTTCCTCACGAGGGGAAGAGGAGGGGCAGGCACTGATCTCTCTTCTGTGGTGATCAGTGACAGGACCCATGGGAATGGCCTGAAGCTGTGTCAGGGGAGGTGTAGGTGGGATATTAGGAAAGGGTTCTTTATCCAGAGGGTGCTTGGCTACTGGAACAGGCTCCCCAGAGAAGTGGTAACAGCACCAAGCCTGACAGAGTTTGGACAACACTCTTGGGCACAGGTGTGATTCTTGGGGATAGTGCTGTGCAGGGCAGGAAGTTGGAATCAATGATCCTTGTGGGTCCCTTCCAACTCTGGGTATTCTATGATTCTGTGAGATGTGCATATAACATTAAAGTTTATTCTCTATTATTTACTTTTTTAAAATGAGTTTTTAAATTTTTTAAAAGTATTTAAGAAAAAAGTGAATAGTTTAATAAGATGTCAATTATAAAATTGAAAATATTCTCCCTTCTATTGGAAACACATAGGAAAATGAGAATATAATTGTTAGAATATAATTTTAACTTTGAATTAGAAGCTCAATAGCTCATTTAATGATTTTTTTGTAATTAGGTATTCTGAAAACTTTCTGGTCATCTTTGCATTTTAAAATTATATTAAATAATTACTTTTATGAGAATTGTAGGTACACATAGTGAAAAAACAACTTGTTGTGGACTGAATTTTTGAGAAATCTAATTGATTTTTAGAATTTCTTTGAATTGCTCAATTGAGTTGCTGAAGTTGAATTTTCGTACAGATTGTGTCTTTGTGTAGGCACGTCCTGGCCTCTAAGTAATAATAATCAGCTCAGCCTATTATTTAGGGTTTGTGGCTCAGCTGTTGATTCTCAAGGCTGTCACATGTACTTTTATACAGCAAGAGGCACAATTCTGTCTGCAGAGACTGATTTTCCTTAAGATGTGGTGTTAATGCATGTACTGCGTGTTCCATGCAAAATATCAATATACTAAAAATAGATAATACTTTCAGTGCAGAGAGAAATAACGCTGTATTATAGTCTTAAAGTGTTTTACAGCTAATTGTAATGAATAGTTATTAAGCCTATTTCAGTTATACAGCTCTGGTTTGACAGTAAGATGGAGCAAGGATTCAGCAAATTAATTTTGCTCTAACATGCACTCACATATTTTTATGATCAGATATTTTTCAAGACTAGATTAAGAGCTGGTAAACTATGTAACTCCACCAAAAATCATAAAAAAATTTGTGGTTTTGCTACCTATTCAGTAATTATATTAGCATTGTCAGTAAAACAATGAAGCTTTTATGAAAATTTAAACAGTTAATAAAGAATAATCAGTGAGCTACCAATATTTTTCATGAAAGCTGTCTCTCTGTCTTAAACTGTTTGACTTAATTCATTTTGCTGTCTCCTAAATAATTTCAAAGTATGTAAGTTTGAAAATATTCACAATTCATTGTTTGTGTGTTGAGTGCAGTGTCATGTTCTAGCTGCTATTTTGTACAATTCTTCGAAGAATGAGGCAACTGATATCTTTTACAAAAGTTGGGACTGTGGAGAGATGAACTTATTTTTGTGAATCTGCTCTGATAGTGAGACCAATAAAGGTCTGTTGAATCCAGTTAAGGAATGCTTTTTCTAAGAGAGTGGAATGCCTCATGTGGATTCCTTGACAGAAAATAAAGTCCAACAGGATGCTGAGGGCCGGGTTTATGTATGTTGCATACTCTACAATTAAAATCTTAGGAAAATGTAAGTTGTCCATCAAGTGTTCTATGTAAATATGCTGTTAGGAATAGGACTTGGATGTCACCTTTGTATATTGCAGTATTGCTCTATGTTTTCAAGCAATTTGCTAATTCTTTCTGAATGAAGAAAAATAGGTTAACCATCCTGGGGCAAAGATGTGCGTGTAAAAATAACAGATGAAAAGAGTTCATTCATAGGGCATGGCTTTTTCAAAATGTTGTCAGCTCTTATTTGAATTTATATAATGCAAGAGGAGAGAAGAGCTATGTCAGCTTCTTAAGTTTATCTTCCAGTTGTCTGGCTTTAGTTTAATTAATTTAACATGGACTTTGACACTTTATGATCTCAGTGTAATCAGTAGATTTTTCTTTTAGACCTCATTTGGCTGGCAACACTCTTAAGTATTAGGAAAATATCAGGACTTTGTTGTAGTACCCCTTCTCCTCTTTCCACAAAATAAAATATTTTGGGACAATTTGCTCTATTTTTTCCGCAGAGAGTTATCTTTTTATTTACACCAAATAAGTACTAAACTGATAGGAAGATCAGTGTTAAAATTATAAGCTAAAGGTCCAGAGAGGTGGATTTTGACTTTTGACTCACAACAATGTCCCAGGGCATGTCATTCTCTTGCTCCGACTCTCATTATCTACCTAGACAATGGGATTTTGGGTCCTTATTATGCTGTGTAGCATTTCTGAGTAGAAGCACTTACATAAATGCTTGTGGCATTATATAATGTCTGAGCTGTGCTATTGCCAAATACTTTAGAGGGAGAACTTGGCTCTGCTGAACTCTGTCAGCATAGAGAAAAAGATGTTCTGATATAAATATTGACACCATTTAAGTTCAAGCCAGAGTTGCTGTGTTTCTTTTCTTGAGGCAGTACAGCCTGATAAAGAACAGATGTGATGTTTCCAGCATGTTTCCCCAACTTGTACATAGTAGTTTCTACCTCAGCACTGAGGTTTGCCTATGCCTCATGTTAACTACATATCCTGATTGCTTTCAATATTGCCAATTTTCAGTAACTTAGAAGTTCAATTAGTTGCAATTTCTTTCAAATTCATGAAGTCTCTAAATAGCTTTTAAACATAACTAAAGAAAAAGTCCTTAGACAAGAAGTTGAAATGTAAAATGCTTAAATGAAGAAAAATCTGAAAATTGTTATCCATCAGGTTGGTGTTATTCTGGCTGAGAAATCAGGAAAGTGGGAAATGCCCCCAGCTTTGAATCTACAATGCACAGATTTCACTATAATACAACAGTTGTATATACTTTGTGGTTTATATGTACTTACTGAGTTACTTTCTCAGTGACTGCAATGCTGACCTGCAACTGCACAACTGCATTATGCAGATCTGTGAACAAGCCTTGATATTTATTTGATTGAAATGACTTTTTTTTTTCTTGGCTGCTGAAAACTAACAAGAAACTAATTGGGAACTGATGACAGAGTTCCCTTTCAAAAGTAATAGCATCCAAATTAGATTGAACTATTTTAAAGATGGAGTTGATATATGCCATTATTCCTGGAAAGGAGGACAGGTTCCTCAGTATTGCAAAGGCACCACTTCTGTATCCTTTTGCATCAAATACTCTATTTATTTTCAGCTCCTAGTTTTATTTCTCTTATTATCATATGCTTGGAACAGCTTCTAAGTATCTATATCACTTCTTGGTGCAGTAGTATCAGGAAAAACAGCAGTGTGTGAGGGTTTTTTTTGAAACGTAAAAAAAAACCCTATTCTTTTATTTCGCATTTTTTCTTCAAGTATGAAACTCAGTATCAGGCTTTACTTTGTTCTGTGTAAATTCACAATTCCATAATTTCTCTTTGTTGAAAAAATATAAAAAAGGTTTTTGTAAAGAATAATTTTAATCTGCATTAGCAAACCTGAAATTAGTGGAACCAAGGTATTGTTGAGCTGCTCTGTTACACTGATCATAATGCAGTTCCCATGGAGTCTTTATACAATGATTAGAAATGTTATTGTGGAGGCTGGTAGGACTTTCCAATAATTAAGGTTGTCAAGCTGCTCTGCCTTATGGAGTCCTGCTTCCAAGTGCTTATAATCAAGTGCATGTGATATAAAAAGTCGCTTACTAGAATTAGTAGCATCTATTTCTTTTTCTTTCAATCAGTCTGAGATAATTTTTTTATTTCATCCAGAAGAGATCAGATGTTACTGAGCTCAAAGACAGAGAAGAAAACAAAGCCACATAATTAAGGAAATTGATGTAATTTTCTTGTGTACTTCTTCGTAATTTATTAAAAAAAAACCCAAAAAAAACCAAAACGAACAAATGAACAAAAAACTCCCCAAACCAAAACCAAAAAACCAAAGAAAATCAATAAAAAGGCAACAAGCCTCTCCCTGGTTCAGCTTAGTAAAGAAATGTTCTCCTGAAACCATCAGGAGCTTGATCATGACCAGAGAAGAATGTTTAAATTTTTTTTGAGTAGGTAGAAGTCTGATGACTTTGTCTATTTTACATAAGCTAGCACCTCCTGTGTGTTAATGAACTGTTTAAACTCCCTCTACAGTGAATAATTAAATACATGCCAACCCTGGTGGGAGCAGATATTCCTTGAAATGGATTGCTCAAGGCAGGAATGAAGCCAGGCACTGTATTGACAGCTGAGAACTCAGTGTTGTGTGTGCTGCTGGTGATCTTCTGTCATTTAAGATATGTGGAGGAAGAAGCTGTGACAAAGTAGAAGGAACAAAAGGCAGGTGATGTATCAGTGACAGGAGTGGGACTGAGTTGGGAAGGAGGGAAACTGAGTGGGACTTGATGAGTGGCTGAAAAGATTGTCAACTGAAGCAGGCAGGTGGAAAGGGACTAACCAAATTGTCTGGGACAAGAAGCTGGTGTCAAGGGAAGAGTAGGCACCACTGATTAAAGTTGTGTTCAAAATTTAGGACAGAAAAACTGTGGTTTTGGCAGAGAGAATTGAGAGAAGAACCAGTGGAATGAGAATGGAAATGAAGGATGACAACAGATATCTTTCTGGGGAGAACCAAACTGCTGGACAGAGATCCAGAGAGAGGCCAAGAAATGAAAAAGGTATTGAGGATTAGGAGTTGTGAGATTCTGGAAAGAAGTGTAATACTGGCTGATGTGGTGAGGAAGAGATTGAGCAAGAAAAAGCCTAAGGGACCCTGCTTAGGTTGTGTAGGTCTAAGGAGAACCTTTTGAAGTAGGAGGAGGTCCTAATTCTGGGTGATAACGTGGGCTGTAATTAGGTCAGGAAGCTGGTTTGGCTAAATGAGAAACATAGAATCGTAGATTCTATGTTTGGGTTAGAAAGAGCCTGGAAGATGATCTCATTCCAACCTCCCTGCCATGGGCAGGTTCACCTTCCAGTAGAGCAGGTTGCTCAAGGCCCCATTCAACCTGGCCTTGAATATTTCCAGGGATGGGCAGTCCCAGTCTCTCTGGACAACTTGTGCCTGTGCTTCACCACCCTCACAGGGAAGAATGTCTAGTGAGACTGGGGTAAAGATTTGGAAAGGAAAAGAGACTGGTAGAGGCCTGGAGCAATTAGGCTAGATGATAACTACCACCAGCAACTCTCCAGGAAACCCATTGTATTAAGGCACAGAAGTTACATGTGGTATGCTGACAATTCCTGTCATGATTTTTATAGTAGCATAGGAGGGAAATGTCTAAAAAAGAGTTTTCAAGTTATCCACATGAACCACAGGTTCTGTACAGGAATTGTAATGGTAGATTGTTTTTGCCTTTTTTTTTTTTTTTAATTTAGGAAAATTACATTTAAATGATAACATAAAAATTTTCTCAAATTTTAAGAAGTCACAGGCATTCAAAAATGCAAAAGTTTTGGTACTGGTATATTTTTAGGAAATCTCCTAAACGTACAGTCAGACAGGCTGATCTTGATCTCTAGGCTTGCTTTCAAGTGGTCACTAGTCATCCCTTACTGGGTATATTCCATACTGGAGTTGTGTCTCTTGCATCTCCTCCTTTTATTAGAGGCTGAAACCTCAGAGTTGCTCAATTTTGATACCTGCAGCTGAGGTGAATGTGAAATGGGGCTTGACCAATAAACTACATATAATGCAATCACCTCAACCTGGGCATCCTAGATTAATGAAAATTTCTTAGTTTAATCTCTGTACCTCCCTTACCCAATGGAAAATGGGCTATAATACTACTTCTTGGGGGTTTTGAGAAAATTAAATCATTAATATTTGCTGTGTTTTGTGAAATACTGTAATTGGTCCAAGAGAAAAGCCTATGAGGAAATAAATAATTCTCTTTTCAAAGCTTTGAAGAATTGACTATATTGAATAAAGCATGAGTCTGCAAATTGAAGATTGAGGGGAAAACAAAGCATGAGCAGCTGTTGACAAAGTGAGCTCCATTATCCTGTATATACAATGAGGCAGCACGTGCAAAAAATAGTATCATGCCATTGAAGACTGTAGTGGGATGTGTTCACTAGAAGCCATTCTTTTTCCAGAGGATACTTAGTTTGACATTTCCTAACTTTTGATACTTGCTTCTGTAAAATTAATGCTTTGTTAATGAAAGCTCTTGTGACTAATCATGCAAAATGATTGTTGTTTGAAAGCACAGTAGCTGATGTGCTTCAGGCTTTTCATGATACATTGCAGAAGGAAAGCTATTATGAGGAGGGAGAATGCAAACTACCCCCTTCTACCCTCTGTGGATCCCTTATGCTTTTCCTACCATGCATCTGCAATTACCCATGCTCAGCTATGCAGTAGCAGATTAGATGGTTTTCATTGTAAGGTAAATTTCCAAGTATCTGTGGTGTTTAGCTTCTACTCTCCCTTTACTGATGGTAAATTTATGCTGAGTGAAAGAGTTGGAAGAGTTTAGGACATTGCTGTACATTTCTGTCTTTATCAATGAAAACATCCCCTTTGCTTTTGGGTTTGTGGGCCAACTGTTTAAGCACTGTGGAGAAAAGTAAAGAAACCAGGATTTTTTTTAGTACTTTAAATCCTTTGGAAATTTCCTGGGCTTTGCCTACTTTGGATCAAAATTTAGATACTAATTTTTTGTTCAGCAGTGTAAGTTTATCTATTTTTATTCAAACTTTTTCAAAGTGTCCATACATGTTTCAATGAATATAAATATATTGCCACTACAAAACATGAGCACAAACCCCTAATTCTATAAAAATTTCACACAGATGAACTTATTACTTTTAGTTCTGTTCAACAGCTCCCTTTCCTGTGAATAAATATTTGTTTTGGTTGTTTCAATAAAATTCTCTGTAACAGAATAATTTTTAAATTACTCAGGTGATAAATTTTAATAGAAATGACATGTCATAAGTAAGAAGTTTAAAAGTGGTTTTGTTTCTAGAGATTGTATTTCATTTAACCTTTGCATTTTTACTGAAGTTTGCTAATTCATTGGGTTTTTGATGCAATTTTTTTCCCTTCCTAATTAAAAAAAAGAAAAAATGAGTATAGCTTGTTTTCTTTAGTTATAGATATGAGTACATTCTTGTGTACCTGTTCTGGGAATGGTGTCTGTCCAAGACTTGGAACATCTCAGAGATTCTTGGGTCAATTGAGGATAGATGCCTAAATTGTTTAAAACTGCTTTTCTGTTGGGATCAGTGTAGTAATTTTAAGTCAGGAATCAAGGGCTGTCAGAGTGTCTGTGTACAGGAAAGGAAATAGCTTCCATCTATCTCTGCACCAGCTGGTACTAAGAAATCTGAAGAAGTGTGGTTGATGCTCTGGTTGTGCAGTACTTAAGCATTCTGAGAAGTGCAATGCTTGATACATAGTTCTCGAAATCTACCAGTAAATAATGTTTTGGGTTTTTTTAAGCTATTCTTGCTATTTCAAATGGCCTGAGATTAAATACAGAGTTATCAAACTGCAGATAAAAAATAGATATTGCTGGATGAACTGTCAATATTGGCACACCTTAGTCAAGAGGAAGCCTGAAACAAAAGTTTTTCATTCTTTACACTTTTGTCTTTTCACACATGCATGTTTTGGAGAAGAGAAACTTTCATGCAGACTGTGAAATTTAAAAGCTCTAGTTATTCAGAGCTCTTGTAAATGCAGCCATGCTGCAGCAATCACTGCTAAAGAGTTCTTGTGGAAATTACCATCTGATTCCCAAACTCTTTAGTGAGCTTAAAAACACCGTGTTCTTTTTGAAGATCTAGGGACAGAGTTATGATTATGTTACTATGCTGCAGAGCAGTATAGAATTTACAATATGTCATTAAATTCAGTTGGGAAACCTGCAATATTCTGACAGATGAGTCTTGGAGTTTATCCTTGAGATAAACTGCCTGTGGACTGTAGTGTTAACACATATTCATAAAATACTGTGATTTAAATCTGAAAAGTGATAAAAACCCTATTGCAGGTTAAATGCTGGTTTACGAGATTATCATTCTATCAGCAGGGAAGACAAATCTAGCTCTTTGCTTGAACCTGGACCGGTGCAGAAAATATATTATTTGGTTGAGACAACCTGCCTGTAACGGGGAAGACCAGAAAGGAAGATTAGAATAGACAGCAGGATTCCTGAACCCAACATATTTCTGTTTTTCAAATGTTACTGCATACTCAAAAAACGTTCTGTGCGTGTCGTCCTCATCAATGACGGCAACCTTCCACTTCTGCCAGATGCACTGATATGCCAGGTATCAAATATCTGTGCAGCACGCATGGAGGCTGTTCAGCACCTGTCTGAGTGTTATGTCCACGTCCTGGACATCACATTATGGAACTTGTTTCATTTTGATAGCTTTGTTGTGCTGAAAGTACAAAACCAAGCAGGTAAACTCCAGTAAGTTATCAACAGAGAGCAGATTGCTTTAAAACAACATTGAGATTGTTAGAGTATGGCACTAAAAGCTTATGCAATGCCAAGATAAATACTGGCATCTCTAATATTTCGGGTATTTTTCAATACATTTGACATAAATGAATTCTTGAATATCCCCTCTCTACATGGTAAAAGCTTCCTTTTGCCATTTTCTATGAATGGTTCCAGGGAGTGACACCATAGTTTATAGAATTGTAAATGGTAGGACCGCTGCTGTCAATTGTAAATTTAAGGATGCTGCAAGGAATCTAGAGATGTGAGATAGGAAGGGAATTGCAGAATATACTCTGCCTTGGAAATCTTATGTATCATTTGAACTATATTTTTTAAAGTAATAATTCACTGGTGACTTACCTTAAGACATCTGGATTAGAATCGAAACTGGAATCCAGTGAGTGGATAAAAATTACTCTGAAAAGAGATGTCAGCAATGTATTTTTGTTCAGTGTCCTCTCTATAAAATGCAACAGTTATTCAATTGATACTACTGTGTGTGAAAATAAGTTAATTAACATGTACAGAACACAGAGTTAGAAGAAGTGCTCTCTTGATGGCAGATCTAGATGACAGAGGAGTTCTCCTCCTTCTCTTTTGTCTATCCTGAATGAAGTGTTTTCCTTGAAAATTAATATTCCTGCTTTGATTAAATAGCTTGTTACCACTAATTGGATCTATGTTAGAACCCTTCATTTTGTTAGGGTTCTTCTAAGATCACCCTAAGAAAACGAAGGCCTACAGGGCAAAAACAGAACTGAAACTGTGCTGTAGATTCTAATCTCCCATCATGGTCTGCCATTCACTAAGCTATATAACTGCAATAAGTGAAGAATAAAAGGCAAAGATCTTGATTGTTCATTAATGTTCTCCATGATGTGCTGAGTGGCACTGGTGCAGTGTAAACATGGCTTTTGTGAGAACTCTTAGTTTTTAGGTCATTAGCTGTTATGGGGCCCTTCTAAATGAGCTGATGTGCTATTTCTTGTACTTCTGTACAGCCAGAAGGTATGCAGTCTGGAAGACAGAACTCTGCACATGTCATGAGAATCTACCCCCTTCTGACTTCCACTGATATTTTTGTTTTTTATGTCATTAATTAGTTTACCCAGAATTTGTCAGTGTTGGTCCCAACATATGGAAAAAGAGACCAATACTACTCTATAAACACAGTTACTTAATAGTAGTATAAAATAAAATTCTGATAAAAGCATCTAAATATTACTACACTTGAAAAGTTAATACCTGGTAAGATAAACACTATGCTTCAAAACAGCTGCGTATTCACAGAATGCTTGATTCCGTCATTTTCTATAAGATTGTTTGGCATTGACAATAGGAGTGGCTGATGGTGTGGGAGGGACAAACATGGGTGCAATACAAGATGCTTTGAGATAAGAATTTTTGAGACCACGTCACTGAACTAACAGGAACTCACACACACAGAATTCTGAGAAAAGAAAGCACCTGGTGCACTTATGGCAAAGATCTGCAACGTTGGCAGAAGGTAGGGAGTAACACAGCCAAAGAGCACCCATTGAATGCATAGGTAGGAGGTGAGCCTTCCGAGGAAAGATTGTTTCAGATTTGCTCGGATCTTGAGAACTTTGTTCAAGAATATATTTTGTGAACTGTCTTAAGTGACTTAAAAAGTCAGTAGTTTGTTTACATAATTTCTTTTACCTAATGGGAGTTTTAGGAAGCCAGTGGCCTGCAAGAAATATTCAAGTGGTGAGTTACACTTGAAATGCAGATTAGGGTGATGTCCCAATATTCAAACTTCATGGAAATTCCCATTGTATGTAGAACGAAGAACACTAGTGTAAGAACCCCACGGCATCTAACAATTAGTTCTTCAGAGTGCTCACTAAGTCTAAGATGCCAAGCAGCTGACTCTGTTCTGTACTGTTACTATATGTTTTTTGAGGCAAATATGCTGTCTAATTCTAGCTTTATTTCTAATGTCCCTTGAGGAGTACCCAGGTCGAACTTTGTGTTTATTTATACAGTCAATGGGAACAATTAATGTTTGAAAGAAACAAGAGAATGTTTGGTACTATTGTTGTATACTGTAATGAGATTTTCAACTAACCTCAAATAAAAGCCTCCCTCTTTCCTGGTTCTAGCATCTGTCTTATGGCAATGGTAGCTTACATGTTGATGCAGCCTTCCAGCAGACGCTCTGGAGCGTAGCGCCAATCAGTTCAGGAAGTGAAGTTGCCCAAGGTAAGATTGGCTCAGCTTTAATTATTGAAAGACTGATAGTAAATGAAATACTTAAAAAATCAAATTATTAGCTCAAGTGTGGGATTGGTTTTCTCCTATGTAAACATTGAATAGAATAAATAAATAAATAAATATACAACTCTTCTGAAAACAGAGGGAAGGTTATACTGAAAGTAACACTGATAGTTTTCTACGTATTTTTGCTGAATACTAAGCAGCTCATTCACATCTCATTTTGCTAAAGATATGATAACATTTTTAATATGTTTTTTGAAATGGCTTTTGGTCCTGGTTTAAAATATTAAATTATTCTGATTTATGCAGTCATGGTTACATGTTTCTGAGGCTGAGTAAAAAATGGGCAAGAGGCTTGGAAGCAGGATGTGAAATCCTAAGACTGAAGATGGGAAATAGTTTTATGGGTAACATATGGTTGGAAAGGAAAACAAGAGGAGGGTAAAGACAGAAAGAGAACAGCTTTCCAGAACTATTTATTTTATTTAGGAATTAAGAAGGAGTTTTAATGTAATTTTTAACATTGAAAGGACAAGGATCCCTGAATTTATGCCATACTGGTTCCACAGAGAACAGTGTTTTTCTGAAAAGCCTATCACAATGTAAAGCCTAATGATTTCTACTTACTTGCAGACCAACTGTTTTGAGTGGGTGTTGAAATAGAATCTAAAGAAGGTTAAAGCTGCAAGTCATTTCATTTTGTGTGATTTTTTGATACTGTTTTTTAAAGAGGCAATACACTGAAATTTCACATCAATTCTTTTTATCTGGCATATTTTAAAACTCAGTCATGGAATGTTCTTGCAACTTTGCTAATTCAGATTTTAGGGAGAGCATTGCCAATATCTCTTTTTTATATAGTCATATGGTTTTTACATATGAGAATCACTCTGCAAATACAGATTCTCTGACATTGTTTATAGTACAAACCATTATCAAAAAATGCTAGTGCATTGCTTGGCATTGTCCTAAACTTTATGGAGAAAACCTTTCTGTTAGTGAGAAGACCTTTTCCTTTTGCTCCTTCCTATTAAGTCCATTCTCCTTGTCCTCCCACTGTTGGCAACACTGGTGTGTCATTCTTGCTAATAATCCCAGCATGGTTTACGTGCTGAGACCCAGGTTTGTGCTAAGCCACATCTCTGCCTGGTGAACCTCACTACTGAGACCTGCCTGTCTCTTTGAGAAGCAGAAATCCACAATGACATAGTGTCATATTGTGTACTTATGCACCCAGGAAATAATGTGAAAATGATGTAATGCAGGTTTTGTAGCTGTGCATTCATCTGTGTATGTGCCTGCTCTTTGTTGCTGTACTTTTCCATTTTCACTTTCCTCAGATACAGACATTATCTTTAAGCTGAGCACGTTTTCTAGAGAAGTTCAGCTGGCTAGTGTCACAAAGGATTACAGCAAAGGCCTTATTCTTAAAAAAGTGGCAACTGTTCCAGTAATCAAGGTAGTCCTGTGGTAAAGGGAGAGTGAATCTCACACTAAGTGGGTAAAGCCTTATCTCAATGTATTCTCAGTAAACAGTAGCAAAGCCAGAGAAAATTACCTCAGAAAGGAAGAGGAAGGAAATAAACCTGTTTTTGTTAGTATCTGTAAAATTCTTTGTCATATTAATAACTAAAATATTAATGTATAGGAATAGCTGCTCTACAATATCCTGTTTTAATCAAAAATTCCCATGAAATATAGATTAATGAATTAAACTATTCAGTTAAATGAAATTATTTTGAAGTGAAAATAATAGATAGTCTGTAAAATGAATTAGGATATTGGAGGTAATTCAAAAAAATAATTTGCTTTTACATGCATTTATAAAAAATTGGCTTATTCAGAAGTCAATTTATTGTTTAGGTCAAAACAGAGCTTTAGATTTAAATGAAGTCATTCTGCAAATTCTGTATGATGAAGTAGATGGGGGTCACTTTAAAAACGAAACCTAAGTTACAGAATTTTATTGACACAGGTCCATGTAAAAAGTAATGTATGTAACAACAGTTATGTGGGATACCCTGCTGTGTCAAAATCACAAATATAAAAAATCGGTGCTAAAATTTGCAACATAAATTCCAATTTTATACTGATCTCAAACGTTTAAAACATATATCCTGAAATATTACCTGATATACTCAGGAAAAAGATTCCATGTAATTTCAAAATAAATTCTTGAAAGGTGTGCAGTGTGACTGAAGGGTCTTCAACACCATTTCCCTGTACAGATTTGCCTTACTTCACAGCATTGCTTATTAGTATAGACATTGCTTCAAAATATAATTCAAGGTATAACTTTTTAAAAATCTTGTTGTTGTAACACTAAAGCCAAGGATTTATATTAGGGAATCCCACTCAAATGTAGAATTTGATATTAACTGTTTTTAGCAAAAAGGGAAGGTGAGTTTAGGAAACAAAGGAGTGTTCACATTTAGCTTGTCAGACTGAAAAAATATAATGTAATTGTGCTTAAAACCTACTAAATTTTACTATTCTTCAGTTGCTGATTATAATACAATAATTGTAGGATAATATAAAATTATATTTCTTTTTAATGCCACATCTCTAATGCAACAAGACTGATGAAAAAGGATCTATTTTGTCAACATCTTTACTGATTCGACTTATGGCCTTATTTTCAGCTTCTGGCTGCTAAGTCCTGGGACTTCAAATATTGTGATGATGCTGTGTGTATGGTCTGTGCCTTAGTTTGTGAACACACACACCTGTACACTGTTAAGCCAAGTGTTTGGCTGTGAACCTGCACATGCAGTGGAGGTATTTGCAATGGAAGAGTTTCCCTTTGGAGTCCAAATAAATAATGATTATTGGTTTTGAACTTTCTGTCAAGTAGAGTTTAGAATGGGTCTTCCCAAAAGTTTTTCCCACAGAGAACTTAAAAATACTTCAAAAAGTGCTTTAAAAATAATAAACTAACTAAAGCAGTCTTTTTTTTTTTTTTTTTTGTATGTTAACTGGAATTCTTATCTTAAATAAAAGTGAGTAGATAAGATGGAAGAGTTTCCCACTTTTTCTGTTGTAATCTGGGAGAGGAGTACTTGATTCCTTGTTTTGGTTGGCTCAGTCTTTTTCTGAGGTGTGGTAACTATGTAGGATCCCCTACTTGTGGGGGAATTTATCCTGATCCATCCTTCCCTAGTTGCTGACTTGGAGCTTTTCTCCCTTGGCAGTGTTCAACTGGCTCCCCAGGGTATGAGATATCTTCCCCTTCTTCTGACACTTTTTTTTAAAGTAATATAAAATGTCAAACAGAAAAAAACTGAAATCAACCTGATAGTATTTTTTGCAGTTTGAACTATAGTTTTATGTGTTGCTGTGTTGAGAGAAATGAACTCCATTTTCTGCCTTTATTCAAGGATACCTGATAGGAGGGGATGTTCTGCGGTTATTGCATGGTCACATGGATGAATGTTTAACAGTCCCTTCGGGTGAACATGGAGAAGAACAAAGAAGGTAGGTTTCTAGCTTATAACAGAATAATAGTAATGAGTGTTGCTGAATTAAGTGTCAGCCATAGTACAGATGTTTGAAAGATGTTGTGATGAGATTTATTACTCCTAAGAATGAGTATTGTTAAGATGAACTTTGGCTATGAGCCTTTTGTATTTTCTTTTCTGTATTGTTCAAGTCTGATTTCACTTACCAGACGTAAAAGGAATAGTGATTTTTTTTTAATAATTTATTGTAATTTTTATGGATTTAAAAGGACTGTGAATTAAAGGTATTGGGTTTTTCATTGCTGGTTTTTTCTGTAATTACAAAAAATTCTTCAGGACAGGGTATGTAAGAATAATGCCCAATCCTTCAAAGCAAATAATCTGGGATTAAACTCAATTCTACCAGTCATGGTAGTCTAGAATTCAATTTTTGGTTATTTTCTTGACTCAAGGAATCCTGGAATGGAAGTAGTGATGACAACCTGTTAACCTCTCTCTGTTAACTAAAAAAATCAAAATAGTGAGAAGATTGACACAATGAGTGGCGTGTCTCAGTGGAGTGACTGCATCAGTCCTCTTTAATTGCTTTATGCCCTTTATATGCCCTAAGCTTCTTTTTGGTAGGGCTGTGTCTTATAATTTATTTCTACCTTCAGGCTAAATGTTGCTAAATGTTACTAAATGGTATTTTAGAATAGTTTGTTTAATGCAGCATATTAGGTAGCTCTTCTTTTCCATGACAAAGGAAGTGCTATTCATTAACTCATCAAAATGAGTTTTCTTGGTTTGCAAATAGAAATGTGGTTTTTATTTTATTTATTCTCATTTTTAAAGATAAGGACAAGGCTCTGGAAGCTCTCATGGCAAAATTCTTCTATAAATTTTTAAATGTTAATGAGAGAAACCTCAGAGTTTTCTTATACAGCTGGTGACCAACACTTCATGGATATTTCTCATTTTAGACAAGGGAGTAGTTTTTGAATGCAGAAGATAGTTTGTAATGCTAATACTTAAAATGTGATCTGTTCAGTTTTTAATTTTAGTTACCATGTGAGAGTCATTACAGCTTGATCACTGCTATTATTATCCTCAGCCTGAAACTGTGGAAAACTTAAGGTGATAAATAAATAGGATCCTGTAGTGTTTGCTCTTACTTCAGTTTAAATCCTGCAAAATTCCTTTTCAATATGTAGTTGCAGTGTAACTTCAGATTTATGGGGTAATCAAACACTTCAGTAATGAACTTCAGTACTTATGAACACACTAAAAATCTCTTTTCAACAAACGTCTAAACGTCTCTTTTCAACAAGTCTAACATTACATGTAAAACACAATAATGGAGTAGGAAGTTGGAAATTATGAAAAAATTTATTTGCTCTACTTGTGCATTCACATGATATATCTTTGTGTCCTATAACATGAGAAGAATATGGTTAATTTCTTAATCTGCAGACCAGTGCCTATAAACAAATCAGAAAATTGTATTTCTTCCTGTGGTATCTGCAGTGTTCTGTATTTTTTTGTGCCTTTCTCGTATCTGTCTAAAAATTCCAAAAGAAGCAGAGTTAGTGGGCAACAAACAGGACATATGTCTTTGCCTTTATTTTTCCTCATAGCAATACTGAAAAACATTGCTTATACATGCTTTTTAAAACCAGATTTGATCTTCTGAAATGTACTGTTTTCAGGAACTTTCTTTGATAAACAAGCAAAATAAAAATAAGTTTATTTGTTTTCCATCGTCTCATTTCTGCAATTTTTCTATTTTTCTGAAATATTTAAAAGTGTTTTTTACTAATAAACCTAGAATATAATCTATGATTACTTTTAGTTATATGGAGTTAGTTATAATCACTCTGTGACCCATGTTTGCTCCTCTTGAATTATTAGTAAGTTTAGTTGTTGCTTAAAACATCTCTACTTCTATCTCTAATTAGGATTGTTGCCTATTCAAAATAATTTGTGACTCCTTTCAGTTTTCAGTATGTATGCATACATAATCTTGATGGTTATGATTCCACATCTGGCAGAATTATATGTAAAAATATGGGTAATTTTGGCAGATAGGAAATTTTAAGATAAATTATTTTGTCTTTCACTTCAGTTTCTGTTCTGTAACTTTTGCGCACGAGGCATACAAAGCTATGATATATTTGAAGTACAATAATTCCATATTATCTTGTCATTGCCTCTTGAAGTAGTCTGGTAACAGATTATTGTGATTTTGTTTGGTTTGTTTTCTTCCAGCATACACCTGGAGAGCAGGTCTGCTCTGCAGAATGACAGCATAAGGGAGCACTGAGAAGTACCATCCCTGTTATGACTCACTAATTCCTCTGCCTCATTTTTATTTTTCTGCAGAGGTTTCCTCTTTATGCCTTTTCAGATAAATAAAAGATCAGACAATCCTAAAATAACAGTTTTATTCTATGTCACCTGGTATCTATTTCAGGGAATAAATAAATAGTTTAGACATGAAGTATCCTCCTAGGCAATGTCCAAAAATAACTGTAGTTTTACTCTATTCTTAGAACATTGATACAATTGCATAAGTTTTAAGTATAAAAGTGTTTCAAAGAGTACCAGGAGTTCAAAATAAAGCACACATTTTCAAGATGTTTATACTTTTGTACATATGAGAGTAAATACTCTCACTTAGCACAGTGGAGGCCTGAGAAGCAGTGACTGTGCGGATACTGTCCTCATAATTACAGTACCTAACAAAGCTTCCTCTGAGTCAAAGTCATCCAAATCAACACTGGAAGAGGCCTAATATAGTGGCAGAAGGAGTCATATAAAAAGCTTATAAAATTATTTTCTGCATCTCAGTTTTTTTCTGAGTCTGTGCTGTGTTTCCTTGATTGCTATCAAGCAAGCATTGTCGAGCTTGTGTGTCCCTCCATGTGGCCCTTAGATTGTGGTACAGTGATCCCTAGAAGGTAGGGTGGACTCATTGTATTGTGGAAGAGGGACTTTGCTGTCAAGTCAGAAACTTAACTTTTCCTTAGGAAGAAGGTTCAAGTAGATCCTCTGTGAATTTGATGGATTAAGTTTGCTTTGTAATCAAAAAACATTCTATTTGGAAGCAGTACAAATGGAGAAGTCTGTGGTAATATGATGGTTTACTTGATATTACAGTAGAGGAATACAGTGGTATTATTCTTAAAATGCCACAGGCAGGGTGAAAGACACCCTGGTAGTCTTCACTCACTGACCCAGCCAAACAACAAAAAAAGGAATAGAAAAAAGATCAAGTACATGCATTTTCCCTGAATTAAATATAATTTACTGCCTATTCTAGTGAGGTATGTTGCTGGTTTTAGACAGCTGGTTTAAGCCTTATGCATAGAATCCTTAAAGTGTTTTTATTCTTTAAAGTGCCTTAGTTATCTCTAGCAAGCTAGACCTAAATTTGCAGAGTAGCTCTTTAAGTCAAATTTCAGAAGCATTTCCAGGTAGATTAAAAAATAGATACTGTCAGGCAAACAAGAGAAGGCCTAGTATCATCAGTTTGGTGTTCTTACAGTGGTTACTTTGATTTCCATCTATCTTCATAGCCAGGGCAAACTTCTACAGCAGCACAGTAGCTGTGAATCCATATTTACCTAAACTCCTTTTCCTTCAGTCTCTGTCTGCATGGTTTGTGATGTAGATCCCATCATAGGAGCTAATATAAGCAGTTTGCCAGCAGGAATGAGGCAAACCTACTTCGGTTTCCTTGATTTAAGTATGGTTTTTAAATTTAAATAAAGGATTGCATAGTCTTCTTTTTCCACCTTTCCCCTCAAGTTTCATAAAGGAGAAATTTGTTAATAATTTTGAATACTGCTTTTTTTTTTTTTTTTTGGTTGGAGGGTTATATATGATTATCTAATAATACTTTTTGTATTACGGGTACCTTGAAATGGACTTTACTTTCCTTTGACTTATTTTCCTGTTGAAATTGTGACTCTTTTTTTTCTTTTTTAAACCTGTTACTTGGTAATTATAATATTGAGTCTTCATTTTGATTTATAATATCAAAGGAATGAATACAATGAATAAATACCAACTCTTATAATTTAATTATGATGAGAGTTGGTATTTAGAGCATGTATGTAAAGTGTTTCTGTGAAGTTGCTTTCCATTGGTTCACTCTGAAAAAAAAAAAATTAAAATGTTCATAATAAGTTTATCCCAATTGAACCAGTCAGCAGTTCCTTCCCCTCCTTTCTTTTTGCAGTTCATTTAAGTGGAATTGTTTTACATTGTTGACATTGTTGTACTCTGTGTGTTATTTGTAGTTTCCGGTAGAAATGTAAGCTGGTTATTAATACAGGCATGACTACAAAGTTTTGGATTGCTATCTTGTGTTGGGGGGATATGTTTTGTAGTTGAGGGTTTTTTTTTTTTTGGTTTTTTTTT
>WBNO01003193.1:4505-17715 GCA_013400575.1 Peucedramus taeniatus | reverse complement strand
TCAGATTGGGAGGGGCCATAGGCCTAGACAGCAGTGGCAAATTGACTTTCCAGAACTCCCAAGAAAAGGGGGGTATCGATATTTAACACAGTTAAATAATCACCAAGACCTATTAGAAATCTTAAAGAAAATCAAAAAAAGCAGAGAGAAAACCCTAATTACCGTCCAACACGATACAAAAGAAATAACCAAAATTCTACAAAGAATAAAACAAAATGCAAATCCTCACTAGTGGGATATAATCTTTGAATGGTCACCAACTATGGATGGGATCCTTAATAAGTTGTGTCACCCCATTGTACTTTTCTTAATATTAGTTAGAATAAGTTTAGAATTATCTTTTATATTACTAATTTGGCACTGGAGAATACTGCAGCGAGTGGCTGTGTTAACCTCCTTATCAAATGTTCATGATAAAGCATTAAAAGACACTTATTGCAGGGATTTGTATTAAGTAAAAGAATTTACTTATTTCTTCTAGGAAAAGGGGGAATGAGACAGAGTAGAAACTTTCCAGAGTAGAAATCCATTTTGAATTAAGGTAAAATGTAAAAATGGGCCTCTTTGAATCAAATCTGTAGCTTGCAAACATAGCTGTTTAGTCTGCGGTGAGACTGCCTGTTCTCACAAAAGAAAAAAAAATGGAAAAACAAAGCCCTCTGCTCGAAACCTGCTTCAGCCAAAGGACTGAGATAGAAGAGGCCCCTTGAACCTTGAAACAGACAAGGACTAGACGGGGCTGATTGTGGGAGAGGGGGCAAGCTGACCCAAAAATTCTTTCTGTACTTTCAAATAAAAAACTAGCTACAAGTGTAACTAGTCGCAAGTATAACCCGAAATCAGTAAAATAAATATGTATGAAACTATTATGCATACAAATCAGTAAGGGAGATAAAAAAGAATCGGGAGTTCTCAGGGGTACGCATGTCCTTTAAAGGGGACAACGATCCCCACATGCGTCCAGCTCTATAATAAACATACCGGCTTTACAACTTTTTCTACAAAAGTTGTGGGGTTTCTTTTTTCTGCAAATCACACATTAGAGCTAAAAAAAATTAAGAAAAAGCATGTTTTGCAGGGCTTCTGGCACAGCTGTAAGCATGAATTTCACAAATTACTGCGCTCTGCATTAAATCCTGAGACAAGTTTTGCTGTGAAGGCAACTATGGGACTGGGAAACTCAGCATTACAAATGTTGCTATGCTTATTGAGCCACCAAAAGACCTTGAATTCCTAATATTTATTTATATATCTAAAGTCCAAACTTTTTAAATCTGTATGCACAGATGTCCTGGTTTAGGGCAAATTTGGGAGAAAACCTCCGAAGGAGTTCCTCTAGAAAGCAGATTCAAGTGGCCCCATCCCCAACCAGTTCAGGAAAAATATTTCCTTGGAGAAAAGTGGGGAAAAAACTGTTCATTTAACAGGCAAAGCATTCACCAGCACAAAAAATGAACAATATTAAACAATAAACCTCTTGCTGCTCTGAAGAGATGACAAACTCAGGAAGTGCCCTTTGTGGGCTGTAGCTCAGCTCACTCAGTTTCTTATCAGTCCCTCCGGCGCTGGAAATGCTGCAGCCCAGACCCAGCCCGGTGGCCACAGGAGTGAGCTGCCGGTGCTCCTCTGGGTGTTCATCCAGAGCAGGTTTAAACAGTTCCAGGAAAAAGAAAAACCACAATTCAGAGAACTTCTCTGCCTCAGCTAGCTAAAAACTAACTAAAAGCAAAGGAGAGCTCTGTCCTGCTGTCTGTCCATCCATCCACAGACAACACAGTCCAGGAGAGCAAAAGTGGAGGAGTGAGTGCAGTTTCTGAAAACAAACCGTGCACTTCTTCTCTCCCACCCTTCTCTCTCAGAACCAGTCTTAAAGGTGCAAAACTTATTTCTGGGCTAAAGAGACAAATGGGAATACGAGCGTCATAAAGTCACTCCAGGACAACACATGACAGCTGCATCACTTAAGTGAGCCTCATCACACAAAACTGACTTAACTTAGGGATATGTACTGTGGATATTAGATTCACAGCATAGAAGTGCTAAAATTAGGGGTGAACAACAACAAAAAGCAGAACTAGAAATGCTGAGGTTTGATTTCCTTGCTCTGTGTGTGTAAGAATTTGCTGCTGAGTTTTGTTACTCTGGCATGCCAAGCATCAAGCAAACATTCCCACCAAAACAGGAGCCTTTATAGATTTGTTTAGTTCCACTTTCTAGTCTGCTTAGAAACACAGTCTGTAAAAAAAACCAAACAAACTAAAAAGAACCAAAAACTTACAAGAACTGCATATAAATGTTAGGTATATTTAGCAGAATGAAATGCAAATTAACTACCCTTGGACTTCCCAAGCTAGTCTGTAGTAACTGATGATAGATGCCCTCCTAGCATGCCACAAGCACTTAGTCTAGCTACGTTAGTCTAGCTCACCTTGGTGAACTGCTTTGTGAGCACATGAGAATACTCATTGCCTCATCCATAATTTAAAATCAATGATGCTATATAAAGGCAATGATTTAGTAAAATGTATTTCTCCATTAGTTACTGATAATTGGAAGCTGACCTTGCCCTCTGCTGACCCAAGTAACAACTGTCACAGCAACTTCAATTAAACAAAACAGTCTCTCTCAGACTTTTTCAAACTAACTGAAATGCTTCCTTTCAAAAAAAAAACCAAAAAAACCACAAAAAAACAAAACCTAAAACAAACAAACAAACAAACAAAAAAAACAAACAAAAAAAAACCAACATTGCCCTCCTTTGGACAGATATCAATACTCTTCAGTTCAGAAAATCCCTTCTGGAGGACTCAAGTTTGGTAGATTCCCATGGGTCCATCTTTGGAATGTAACCAAAAGAATCATGATTTAAAATCTTGTCTGAAAAATACCACCCTGAAACCCCACACATCTTGTGCCATGCTTGCTACAGACCAGGAGGAGAATATTTATTAAATTTAACACTATATGCAGCAGTCCTTCAAACCATCTAAATGAAAGGGGCCCACTTCCAGACACTTATTTAGGGACATTAAAAAATTGCTTGGAAATATCTTCCCTACTTTCATTAGACAGCATAATTTGCATACAAAGCAATGAATTTTAGAAAACTCTCAGCTAATCAAATAAAATAGCTGTAGAGATGTGAGGTCCATACACATGCAAAGCATACAATACACAGAGTATGAATAATTAGCATTAATGAATGTCAAACTCGTCACTGAAGCCTGGCTGTTGATTCACAACACTGCTGGAGTGTGGAACTACTGTTCCACTGGGAACTAATACAAGGAAAGGGACTGAGGTCTGTTGGGAAAGTCAAAGATGAAGGGGACCTTCTGTGGAAAAGATTATCAAGAAAGAAGATTACTCCTTTTCCCTTTGCATGGCAAATACATCTTCTTACATTTTGGTCTGACTAATGAGAAGAGTACTGTAAAGAGTCACATCCTGAGAGGAGGCTTAGGTAGGTTTGTTTGTTTGCTTCTTAACCACAATTTTCCTCAGAGTTTGTTAAAGGAAAAACCATGCATGTGTCTCAGGATCTGGCTCTTCATACACTAGATGAAGAGAACTAATAAGCCTTTTTTTTTCTTTTACAGAGAATCCACGGAACTTAGGAAAGCTCTTCACCCATTAATTTCTTGTGTGTGCAGACATCTTCACTTTCTGCCTGAAACTGTTCCAGTAGAACACTTCTAAAGTTACTGCATTTCATTCCAAAGGACAAAACCCATGATAATTACAAAGCAATCTTAACTTTGCCCTATGAAGGTATAATTTCATGTTAAGCTGTTCAGTGTAGTTTTCCTAAAAACAAGGCCAGATTCCCCACCCATCCCTCTCCCCAGGTACTAGGATCTTGCCTTATATTTATGATCAAAGCCTAGGAAGCTGTGAACCACAGCACAGAGGTGAGTGAAGGGCTTTCAGTTCCTCCCCGTATTTACAGAAATTTCAGCTGAGGCACAGACACAGGAAAGCTTCTTCTGCTCCTTCACCTGCTCCATTTTTTGGCCCGTGCCAGGTATTTCTATCATTAGACTTGCAACTTCTGAGAGCAACTTTTCTGTTTGTTGGCTTTTGGTGAGCGTTTTTTTTGGCAGCAAACATTCATATAGAATGGGTACTATTACTATTGCACGGACCTTACAGCTGGTTCTTACTATGCGAGGTATCACTACAAGTCTTAAAACTTTATCCAGGACTGTGTCCGAATAATGTGTATTTAGTGTATTTCCTCCTGTATCTTGAACTGAAAAACTTTCATAACATCTTAGCTTTGATGCCCTATTTGTTTGGGCCCAAAGAGGTGTTAGAAGTAGCCCATGGCTAAAGGGCACAAATGTTAAAACAATACAAATAATATTGTTTCAGGTCAAACCGTTTACAGAGTAGCATTTTTGAATCGTGAAGTTTGGCATTTCTGTCACAGCTTCATTCTTTCCTTCTTGAATAGTTTGGAATAGACTTGGTTTGGAAATTGAGCTTCATTTTGTTCTTACTGTTTTCTCTTTTCCCTTGTCTTAGGATTACAATGTAAGATGTAACCAAAAGTATATATTCTATCATCATCTAAGTAAACTGTTAAAAACATGTGGGACAATGTTCTTTATCTCTTCCATGACTCATTCCTGATAACTCCAGGAGATATCTTCTGTTAATGGGCCATTGAATGCATGAATCTTAAAATTACATTTACATCATCCCTTTGTCAGATGTTCTGTCCAGGAGGAGAAACCAAACATTCCTACCTAGATATAATCTGAGGGTTTGCAACACCACAAGCAGCCTTATGCACTGAATTCTCAGAGGACAAGAGCTACATAACCACCACTGGACCTTCAGAAGAAGACCAGACCTTTCTACAAGATCACTGCTTCAACAGAACCACATCTGTCACTTCAGGAGAACTGCAGTCACCATTTAATCAGACTGCTACCAACACCCTGATCAACAGGGTGTCAGGTTGTATCTCGACTCTGTCAGGTTAAGCCAGTGTTTCTGTATTATTGCCTTTATCCTAATTTTCTTATTAAATTGTAATTCTGACTTGGGATCTCCCACTGGTTTGCTTTCAAACTAGTACACCATCAAACTAGTACGCCATCTACTTTCAGCTTTTCTAAATCAAAACTGAAAACCTTTTCTTCAAGATGATGCAATTCCCACCCAGGAAATATGGTAAACAAAGCCACTCAAACACAAATATAAGAGATAACACCTTGTAACCACTTCCACAGTCTCAAAAAAAAAAAAAAAAAAAAAAAAAAAAAAAAAACCAAAAAAACCCCTTAAACTTCTAAAAAAACCCCTTGCCTTGATAAAACATTTTTAAAGCAAAACATGGGAACGAAGTGAGTACTCCACCATTTAAATGCTGAGACTCGTGGATTTAGATTTAAAGTGCCAGAATTTCTCCTTAATACATTCAGATACTTCATATTTGTGTTCAGTTTTTGTCATGATTCACAGGTATCCTTTTAACTTTCATTCTTTATCACAAGTCATGCATTTTAAAAATAAAACCCATGAAGATTCTCCCATAATTTGTTTTGTTTTTTTTTTTTAAGGAAACACCAGTTTAAGATTCATTATAAAACTAAGATCTACGCACAATTCTACTAAAGTCACTGGGAAATAGCCCATTTTTTAGGGGAAAAATATGTCAAAAGACCACTTCCTTCTCTAGAAATTGCTTTTATCATATATGAAAACATCTCGCTCTCAACCGAGATCTCCCTACTATTGTATTGTTATAAGCACTATTGATCATCAAGTCCATTAAATGCATTAGTCACATTAAATAATTCATCTCTCCAGACCAGCTTTGGCCACAGATGCCATCAGCAATAACCCTCCAGGAGACTTGTACTACAGAAAAGCGAGCATAGCTGCAGCTCAAATAGACAACATTCAAAAATAAGTAAGAAACAAATGACTGAGCAAATGCGTTACATGATTGCATTCCACTGCAGATTCCTCTAGAAACCAGATGTGTGACAAGAGGAAACTTGAGATCTTCAAATGGAGCATCTGCATGCAAGCGACAATATTTATTAAATATGGGGCTTTGAAAAAATGCATACACTTTCATGGACTTTTTTATTCTTTGACACATGCCTTATTCTGCAGAGTGCTCCATGAGAGGAGAGGAGCAGCAGCCTGCTTATGTGCTTTGGTCTCTTTGGTCAGAGAAAATTACAAATGCCATATTTGTTTCAGCTAATAAGTCATCAAGGGCTTGGAATTCTGCCTGGTACTCTGGACCCAGTCCTCTTCACCAGTTACCCATTACAGGGCTATGAACAAACCAAAATCCTCCCTTGGTACACACACAAAGTACCCAAGACCAGCATATGCAGTTCCCACATGACCCTCTCCTTCAAAGCCTGCAGCAACAGCAGGCAGCTTGGTAAGAGTATCCAATGAAGTTCATCAAGCCCAAAGTAGGCAGAATTCAGGCCACGAAGAGATAGCATCTGATTTTGCAAAAAAAGGTTTGAAATGGTAAAATGCTTTATGTATCTCCCCTATTTTTCCTCCTGGTAAGTGGTAAGGTTCTGAAAAAAGATGCAGAAGAGCTGATAGGCTGACACCCTGTTGGACTGTGTACCAATGTCTGCCTTGCTGCTGCTGCAGCACAAGGCACTTACTCTACTCCTAAAACCAGCTCTAATTCTGAGGCCAGCACTGAAATCAGTACTTAAATTACATTGCTTAAGCACTCAAACTAGAGATCCCAGCACTTAAACTGTTGTGCAGAAAGTTTCTATGGTTGCATTGAGATCCATCAATTTCTGCAATCCTCTTACAAAGTAAAATCTATTAGTATTATATGCATTTAATTTTTGGTTAATCAACAAGCTTTCTTTGGATTAGGCCTCCTCCATCCATTTGACAATGACAATTTTAATGGCTACACATTTAAAATCTGAAATATTCTCCATTTATCGACACTGTGGAACAGAAGCAGCAAACAGGTCAGCTGGTTACAGACCTGGAGGGGCCTGCAGATGCCCAAAAAGAAGGAAGAGTTCCTGTGTTCTGGTCACACTCACTTCAGAAGGATGTGTCTTGGTTTGAAAGACAGGTACCTGCCAGCAAAAGCTGGAATCTCCCTTTGAATAGAGAATGTAAACCCCCTCCCTCAGATTATTATAATTTTGCAATTGGAGGCTCTCAGGCAAAGATTTGGGAGTGGGAATAACAGTTCTTTACTAGGAATATTAGACAAAGCAAAGACAAATACAAATGTAATAGCACTAAGAGACAAGCAAAAACAAAGAAACAACAAAACCTCAGAAAATGCCCTGACAGGGTCAGGGATGTGACCTGACACCCGGGTATCAGGGTGGTGAAAGCAGTCCAGATGAAATCCTCCTTGAGCAGTAAATGCAGTTCTATAAAGTGAAATAGTCCTGTAGGAAAGTCCGATGGTGAAGAAAATGAGTTCAGTCTTCCTCTGGAGAGAAATCCAGTGGAGAGAGAGAAAACAAGCAGGGTCCCCTGGCACTCCAGTCCTTTCGGAGCGGTGTCCTCGGAACCAAACTGCTGTTCACTGCTGTTCCACCCGGAGAAACCTGCTGCCTCCTTTGTTTAAGTCAAGTATCCATAAAGTACCCAGCAATTAGTTACCTAGCAAACCACCAGGAAAAAATTCCACAAACACAAAAGAAAGAGATCCAACCCCCAACAGGATTTTAGTGGTCAGATACATTGCCAAAAGCAGAAGGAACACACAACCTGGGAAAGGGTATGCACTTCCAAATGCTCTGCATCTCTGTATTCCAAAGACATGGAGGAAATATTTAGTATGGCTATAGAGTAATGAAAGGAAAAATAATTTTTTACACTGGCACCCTCCAGTGAGCTAACCAACAATTTCCTAGTGTCCTTAATGAACACTGTGAAATATTATCAGAGAGGCAGAAATTACTTGAGGCCTGTTCCTGAATTACTGCCATCTCTAGAATCATAGATCAATGGACTGAAGCAGAAAGGTCTTTCGTTCAAAGAGAAGAGCAGATTGATCATTCCACAGTCTTGGGAAGAGTCCCATTCTGCTGCACACCGCACATATGCTGAAGCACCTAGTTAAGAATGATGATGTATCAGATGAAAGAAAAAGGAATGGAAAATGGAAAAGCACACAGTAGTGAAATATAGATAGGCTCACCCACTGCCCAGTCACACACTGCCTGGTTTACACAGGAATCATAACAGAATTAAACTTTTAGGAGTATGAGAAGCAGTCTGAAGAAGTAGATTTTTAATTTTTTTTTTTTTTTTTTAATTTAGAAGACAGATGTTCTCCAAGTCTAGAAAGACACAGGACAGGAAATCTGAGAGGGTAGAATGTACAAGTGTGAAGTAAAGTGGGTCTATTTTAAGACACACCTACCAGATGTTATGAACAAGTCAGTCATTTTGAGACAGCAGATCAAATTTTAAAAACTTACTCATGCAGAAAAGAGCAATATGTATGCATTCATAAAAATCAAATGTAGTAAATCACAGGATATGAGTACAAGTGGGCAGTTGTGGATGGTTCCTGGGTGGCAATTTTAGATGCAGCTTCAGAAGCAGCATTTGTAAATAATGATGGGCATCTGCATAGCATGAGCAGCTTGAAATCTGTCAGCAAAATGTGGAAGACAATCTCAGCCACAACATGGCTTGTAAGTATGTTACAGGGTTAAAGGGTAATGGGTAAGTGAGAAAGGAAGCAGAGGAAGAAAATAAACACCTAGGACACTTACTAACAAGTATAAACATAGTTCAGTTTACAGATTAAGTCTGTGAATAACACAAATACATTTCTGTAACCACCTTAGGAAACTGTTCTGCAAGTAGGTTACTGTCCCACAGGGTCAGCCTAGCATTGAACATCCTGTGAATTCACTGGTATGATTAATGCTTTATTAGCAGGCACTAAACACATGCCACAGTTTCTTCTGTCAAAGTTCATTAAAAGAGAAATGGACTGGCAGCTGCCATTTCCTAAAAGGCACATAGTTTTTAAATGTTGTGGTTTATATACAGTGGGAAATTGATATGTTGGATGCATTTTAGAGTGTTTTGTGTAAGAAAAATAATTCCAAATACTGCTCTTTGCACAGAGTTTATTGTCTTGGAAAAAAAATCAAAAGGAGTATTTTTGGGTTTGTTTTCAAATGTGCCAACTAAAAGCAGAAGAATACACTTCCTAAGAATCTGAAACATAGTTTTCTTCAGAATCTTTTAGTGGCTTACTTACTACACTGCATTGCTTACATCATACTCATCCACATTTGCAAAACTTGTGTTCAAGTTAGATTCTTGATCAAATCACTGTATAACAAAAGCAGAACACATTAGGACTTCACAGTGCAACCTGATGGAAGATCAGCCACTACAACTGCATTGCAACAAGGATCTTGCCTACCAACAGTGCTCTGACTGTCCCAGTGATCTCTGAAAGTAACAGTAACCTTCTCTTACTTGAGTGTTTATCTGACTTTAAAAATCCCCAAACTTTTATATTATTGATGCACAGAAAGTACCAGAGCAACAGCAGGCACATCTAGAGGATTACACCTTTGGGACAAGGAGTCAGTGAGGTTTTGCCAAGTGGTGCAGACAGCAAAAAATATCTCTCAACTGACAAAACTCTTCCCTCTTTGAAAGAGTCACTGAAAATTGTTTCCAAAAAGCACTGTATCTGTGGACTCATAGAGATAAGAAATTAGCACTGTAATAGGAAACAAATGAAGCAGGTGAACAGGGCTGTTGAATGTTTTGATGTTGTAGCTCAGTTTGTAAATGCAAGGCTGAACCCTAAATAAAGGAGTGGTGTTGAAGTCTGCCTCAACCATGCTGCTGTAAGCACTGTTACACTGTTGGTATCAACAGGAGTCACAGCACATGCTGCGGTTTTGCTAAAATGCTCCATAAATCCATACTTAGAGCCAACTTCCTTTTCAGGTCACTATTGAAACACTTTAATTAGAAAATAGTTACACAGTACTTACACTAATGAAAATGCAAACCTACTACCAGAGAGGTTTAGCTACAGTGTTTTAAGTCTAAGGAACTTTAGACTTAAGTCTAAGACTCCTCTGCAATTGTATCCTTGACACAGATCAACCTCAAAATCTTGGGCTTCATTTCAGTACCAAGCCTGAAGACATTCTTGGGTGTTTATCTATTGCTTTTATGGCCATCATAATGTCACCCCCGTCCCGGGGGGGCGACACAAGAATGACACGGAGCAGCTCTGGTGAAAGCAAACAGAAAAAACTCTTTATTAAAACATCTGACTCCATATATATATCTTTCTGAAATCCCAGTGTCATTGGAGGGTTACAGTGCCACCTCCTCAATGTCACTGGGCAACCCAGCTGTCCGTCAGGTTGCTCGTCCTCCATAAAGGAATGCAAAACAATAAGTTATTTACATAAAGTGCTTGAGAAAGTTGTACAAAGAATGCAAACATCAGAAGGCTCAGTAAAACTTGAGAAAATCAGGGCGACATCATAACAAGTCAGTGATCTGCTGATGTGCTTGGTATCCACACTCATCAAAGCTGGGCCAGCACATGCCTACATGAACTGATGTTACTGCTATAAAGTCAAACAAAAGGTTCAGGTGCTGTCCCCATACTTCCCCTACCCTCAACCTCCTCTGCCAGTTCCTGACACCTGCTTTAAAAGGCAGCCAGACAACTGCTTAACATTCCACAACCTCTGCTCAACTTGGTAATGAAGCCCTCAGAAAGATGAACTGATCTTTTATGACCAAATTAACATTTACATTAATGTCCATTACTCAGTGAAAATAATTCACTTGTGGAAATAACTAAACTCCTTTTGCCCTGACAGTTAATTCCATTAAATTCCATAATAGCTTTCTTTTATGCTTTTTTCTTCTTCTGTCTGCTGCTGTTCCTTTGTGTTCCTCCTTTTAAAAGAAACATGGTGACAGCAAGAAATGGGCACTTGTACTTTAACATGGCATCTCCTGTCCAAAGATGTTTTTTCACCAGTAAAATATCAGGACACCACCAAAGAAA
Source organism: Peucedramus taeniatus (assembly GCA_013400575.1). Taxonomy (NCBI): domain Eukaryota; kingdom Metazoa; phylum Chordata; class Aves; order Passeriformes; family Fringillidae; genus Peucedramus; species Peucedramus taeniatus. The sequence goes on along the minus strand of WBNO01003193.1, from coordinate 6,665 downwards.
ATGTTTCTTACCATAGCACTCATAGAAACAAGCAAGCCACAGATAATTCTACAGTGCCTTTAAAGTTATAGAACACAGGTGCATGTTTAAATATGAACAGTATTTGGGGCAAGAAAGAAATAAGATCCCACTGTAGACTCCTTTTAAACCCCATCTCTAAGTTGGTAAATGAGTCTTCCATGAGCAAGCTGTTTAAGTCTCCCACAAACTTGATTCCCAGGTCCTCACAGGAAGCAAAGGGCTTCTGTAAAACAATGTGGATCCTGAGTCCCATGTTGTCTTTGTCTATCTACACATGCACACAGGCAGATACGTGCACCCAAAGACACGTATCTCTACTTTCCCTCTCTCCTTCAGAGACAGAGGCACTGACTGAGGAAATGAGTCAAACAAGCCATCTGTCAAAGGCCCTTCTTTCACAGGGAGCTTTAATGAGCTCTGAAACACTTGCAGAGAGCCTTACTTTTGAGTCTTGGAGTCTTGACTCTAGGGCAGGACAAAAAACTCCTCAGGTAACCTTGCTCTTTGGTGCCATACAGAGTGGAATGCACCTGGCACAAATTCAAGAGCTTCACTCCATTAATTGCAGGGATTGGTGTATCTCAGGAGACAGCCCAACTCCTCCCTGAATCATATGCTCCATCACCAGAAGGAAACTTTCTTACTGATTGTTATTAAAATACAGCCTTTGCTCTGCAACACTTCTGCTAATGGCTTTGATCTAGACATGGATAACAACAACATCTGTATTCACTTGGCTGCTGTGACAAGCTGTCTAAAACCAGCTGATAATTTACATGGAAACTATATCTACCAGAGGGTACCTGCACTGCCAATATAATAGAACAATATTGATACAGGCTTGAGAAGTTAATTAAACCGGTTAGGTGAGGGCTTCACAGTTCAGACACGATTAGGTTCCATAAGCATACAATTTTTAAAAATTCAGAGGTAACAGATTAACAGATTATGTAATTTTATATGTTTTTAGAAACTGACCTTCCAAACTAATTTGCTGAAATGCTTCTACCATACACAATATGTCCGAGAACAATAAAAGACAAAATGAAGACAAAAGATCAGAAGGCTTTCTAGCTTTATCTTCATCATGAGAGCTTTGAATCATGGTGTTGCATCAAAAAAATAAACCAAACTGATTCAGAAGCCTTTTGTGATACTCAAGGATCTGGAATGAAACCAGTAAGTCTCTTTACAGAGTATCAAGACTCATAGAATATGCTGAGTTGAAAAGGACCTATCAAGATCATCTAGTTCAATCCCTAGCCCTGGGCCAGAGAATCCCAAGACCAATAAGGTAAATTTTGAGCTGGTTCTGATCTGTATGAAACAAAAACTTAGCAACTCAACACAGTTCTGAAAATGCAAGACATGCTTGGTTTCCAATAATGTCTCAAAGCAGTTCTCAATAACTTCTCTGACACCAACAGAAAAGCCTAAATAAAACAAAGCACTTAAAAGATCAGAAAAAAAACCCCTAAAAAGTAGCATAAAATTTGTAATTTCTGTAAGCTGCACCAATTCTAATGCATGGTGTCAGTAGAGTGCTGAATGGTACCACATCTACTTGATGGTCTAGTAGTGGTGTCCCCCAAGACTCACTATTGGACCCAGTTTAACATCCTCATTGATCTGGATGAGGGGTTCAAGTGCACCCTCAGTAAGCTCATGGATTGTGGGAAACCAGAAAATCCCTCTTGCTGCCTTGGACGGGCTGAGACCCTGGCAGGGGGCTCGGAGAGCCCTGGAATGGAGCCAAAGATCCCTCTGCTTTCCATCTCAAGCCCTGGAAACAGTTACCAACTTTATATGAGGAATTACAAACCAGGGAAAGTAGAATAAAATAAGTCGCTTATTTTTAAGTAGAAAAATAGAATGTTAGGATTCATATGAGAAGTGTACAGGGGGGTCAAGATGGAGGAATCTGGGCATGCACTGTCCTCCTTCCTTCTTCTTCATCGTCTCCATTTTCTTGGTGATGTTGGCACTTGGGGATTGGTTTAAGGTAGAATTTCACTGTCTAACATAGGTGATAGGCATTGGAAATTAAATGTAAATAATGTCTACGTAGTTTATAGCATAAAAAGACAACACAGACCCGGGGGTGGGCAGTGTGCCTTGTTCTGGCCTGCTGAGAGCATC
>WBNO01003188.1:0-40451 GCA_013400575.1 Peucedramus taeniatus | reverse complement strand
AAAAAAGAGAAAAAGAGAAGATCCCCAAAGCAGAGATTCTAGATGGATTTTGGCCTGGTAGCTCTCTTATGGTGTAGAAGGAGCACCTCATGTAGTGACATTTATCAGATCCTGGCCATGGAACAGAAGTAGCTACCTAAGAACAGTGTTTTGTGATCACACCAAATGTCCATCAAGGAGAATATTTTCTGTCTAATCCTGGTCAGTAGCATGTACTTAGAAAAACTTGGGGACTGGACAAAATAGAACATTTTTCTCTTGATAGGCCACTTATGGCTTCCAGCAACCTGTGCTTTAGGGACTTTAATCTTCTTTTGATCCCATTATTCTGTTTGCCTTCACAAAACCCTGCTGTGGGGATTTCCCTCACCAAAAGAGTCAGTGTGTGAAAAGCACTTCTATTTTTTTTAATTTTAAGCCTGCCTCAGCAAGAACCCTGATCTACTGTGTTCGGGGAAACCACAAATACTTTTTCCTTCCTCATTCTCTTCAATCTATTCATGGCTTTAGACATTTTTCATAACCTTACCCTGCCTAAAAAATGAAAAATCCCAGTCTATTCAGTTTTCCATTCTCATGATTTGCTTCTGTCCACATTTTTGCCCTTCTCTATTCTTTTTTAACTTTACATTCCCTTTTTCTGAGATCAGCACACAACCATTTGGAGACCTCCAGGTGTGGGAGAAATACCTATTATTACAGTCTCATAATGATGATACTGGTTTTCCATTTTTTTTCCTCTTCCTTCCTGAAAAGTTGCAACATTTTCTTTATCATTTTGACAAAGGAAAGCTGAGCTGGCATTTTCAGAGAAACTGTCACAAGGAGTAGTAGTTAATTTAGAGGCAATTGTATCACATGCAGAGATAGAAGTTATTTTTTGTCTCATCTGCAGGTTTCCACATTTACTGACAGTGATTTTCATCTGCCATTTTATTGTCCAGTCAGTCAATATTGTAAGATCTTTTTGTGCCTTGTAGCTGCTAGTTTGGCTTTTTTACTATTCTGAATATCTCTCTATATAAGTAACAGTCTCATGTCTCATTAGTCAACCATTTTCCAGATCTTTCCAGACTATGTTAATCAATATTAGTCCCAGAGCAGACAATTGGGGAACTCACTGGGGGGATGGGGGAGATCTTCCCTCAATGAAAATGGAACATGAATCCCTTCCCTTTGCTTCCAGGCACCTTCTACCTGCTCTTGTCTTTGCTAAGTGTCCTTGAGACTCTTTTATGAGGATGCTTATCAGAAATGTTGCAAAGATCCAAATACAAGTCACCAGTATCTTAGAGGATCCAGAGTGCTCCTGCAGCCACGTGCAGCACAGCTTTCCCATATTGAGAACCTATTCCCAACAGATTTTTCCACACATTACCAAAGGCCATTCCTTGCTAGTTTTCTTAGCAATTTTCTGGTATGAAAGACAGACTTATTAATCTCTTTTTCTCCAGATCACCCCCAAAATACTATTAAACAACAGCTGACTTATTCTACTCCTCTGGTAACAGGGATGAATTAAGAAAGAGGCTACAGATCACAGATCAGCAGTTTCATATCTGAATCCCTTTATCGCTTGGGACTCAAAGTTTTTTATTGTTCATTTTATCACCTTTTTTTTTATATATTCTTGCTCTTGACAGCTAGATTTGAGACAGATCACCTCTAAAGAAAGGCTATGGTGAACACTGATGCAAAAAAATAATTTGTGTTTTCTGTTATAGCCTTAACATCCTTCAGTGCTTCTTCTATACCTGGGCTATTTATTGCCCCTCCAACTCTGCCAGCTTTCTTCTGAGCTAGTAAAGTTAAAAAAATTGCTATCTGATAGTTGTGCCTTTTTTTTTGCACATTTCACCTCCAAACTCCTTCCTGTTTAATGTCTGACATGGAAGCTTTTATAGATCATAAAGCAATTGTCTAAATCCTACCTCTAAGACCAATAGGCAATTGGCTGCAGAAGAGGGAATAATGTAAATGAGCGATACTGAAGATGAACTTCCCAGCTGTTTGTGAACACATGGATATTTGTGGCCATTTGGATGGCATCTGAAGTGACTTGTGTAAGTGTGAGGTAGGTGCCAGGACTCATAAGTTCAGTTTAGTGGAATATCAAAGTACCCTTGCAGCTACCTCTTCCATCAGTCCAGCCACACAGGTTTTACTTCATCAATTCTTTCGTGGCTGTCAAGGCTTGCTGTGGAAAGTCTTGCAGAGAAGTAAATGGGAAATACTTTGCTGACACTGCTCAAAAGAACTCTCATTTCTTGGACTGGCAATTTCATTTCTGACTTCCTCACCTTTCTGGTCATACTTCTAAACATTAAAAGAGTCAGAGATATTACCCTAGCAGTAAAACCCCCCTTTTTTTCTTCTCTCTCTGCTTCATATTTTCTGAATTGCTTTTATTGGAGCAAAACAGAAGAATGGGAAGTGAAATGTCTAACCTATTACACCTGACTGATCAATACATGTCTTTTTTTGCACTACAGTAGAAAGATGAAGTTGGCTTAGGTGGTTTCACAGCTTACAACTAACTTTCTTTACTTCATTCTAGGCAGACCCAAAGGAAACCTGTGCATACTAAAGAGTAAAAAGGCTTAAGGACATCTGCAAAGGAAAAACACTTCCCTCTGGTTTCAACTAAAAGGGACTTGCTGACATAGTTCAACTAGAGAAAGAAGAAAATTGGCACCAAGTGCTTGCAAAAGGCCTGGCAGATTTATTACAAACACCAACTACCTATATCTAGCATGTAAACACATATTTCTAAGTACTTAAGACAACCCCACGCTCAGAGGGCGGCTGTCAGAATAACTTTAACTTTCTGAATTTGCTAATCTAGATAAACACCTGCTACTGATGAAGCAGATGAGACAGGCAAAGGAAAAATTTGACTGTAGATCATGATCCAAGCAAATGAGACAGAATGAAAAAGGTCTGAAAATCAGTTGACACATCAGCTGTGAGTCGTGGCACAGAAAATAAGACCTCAAGAGTGTGAAATATCTATGGCATAAATGGGTGAAGTGGATTGGCCTCTTTCGGATCATTGACGATACTCAACGGAGAGAACCAACATTTTTTTTTCTGTTTGTTTTAATTTAAGATGTGTAATTGTTCTTATCCATTTTTGACAACTCTTTTTAGATGCAGGGTGTTAGATGACTCACATCCTTAAACTGCCTGTCTCCCTCTGCTGATTGTGAAATGAGTCTTGGTTGCACCCCAGACATTTGGCCAGATGAACACCTCTGTAGATGTAATTGGTGATGTCTGTGTCTGAGCCCTAAACGTGTCTGAGCCCTAAATGCACCTGGTGAGGGGTCAGAGGGGTTTGCAGAGGGCTCCCTGTGGAAATGCCCATTCACCCTTCATGTCACCTCATGGTTCCCAGCCCTGCAGCTCCCACAGCACAACTTTCCTCTCCTCTGCAGTGCTGCCAGCACTGTCAGTCACTGAAACTGAGAGGATTAGGGGAAAATAAAGAAAATCCCTACTGCTTTTTGCCTTGGGGTAGCAGAGGACTGCAGGAATGGACACGCCAGGATCACCTTGATTTATAGAATGGCATCCTAGTTGTTCTCATGTATTTAATCTTTTTGTGCCAGCTGGAAGTTGAAAAGTCTGCACTGTAAAGTTGAATTGTATACTTATAAGTCTAATTTAAAAAAAAAAGCGAGATGCAAAAAAAAAGAGTCTGTTAAGGATTTGTAAAATCTAAAATCTATTTCCATGTTACTATAGATATTCCTATAGGAAGAGTGAGAAATAACAGTGAAATGGAAAATAAAAGCCACATGTAGAATTTTTTTTGTTTTTGTTTTTGTTTTATTAGTGTTAGAGAAATAACAGAAAATATTTTTGTGTTCTGTTTTGCTCTGACTGACACACTCATGTTCAGATTTTAATGTTGCTAACAGCCATTCTCTCAGCAAAACCATATTTTTTAATAAATTCTGTTTATGTTATTTCTTAAAACTCTGTCATATAATTATGTTAAATACATATCTGTGATAAAAGATGAGTGGGATAGAATGCAGTTGGCTGCATGGAAAATGAACTTTGCAGCCTTTCCCTTGCACTGTTTCCTAATAAGTTTCTCTCAGACACCAGTACTGTTAACCTCTGAAATGCTCCTTATACAGCAAACACAGCAAAATAAGACTGAACTAATCTCAAAAATAAGTGACTTTAATAAGCATTCTTCACTTATTTCTCTGCCTGCAGAATTACTTTTCTCAAACATAGAAAAAGTGAGATCCAGCACGACCCCATTTTACCTTATTTATGTTTATTTGCACATGCTCCCCATCACAAATCCTTCCAGTTTCCTACTTGCTGTCTGTTTTTAATGTGGAAGTTGCTACCATGGGAAACAGGGTAAAATGGTATGACTTTGTGATAAAATTCACCATTCCATAGATTCATAGAATCATTTAGGTTGGAAAAGTCCTCTAAGATCAGAGTCCAACCATTAACCCAGCACAGTCCTCCACAACCCATGTCCCCAGATGCCACATCTGCACATCTTTTAAATGCCTCCAGGGATGGGGACTGCAACACTTCTCTGGGCAGCCTGTTATTTTAGAATAGGAGACTTCTAAGTATTTAAGTTTTTAAGGCCTTGACTTATTCAAATGAAATTATTTTTGTGTGTTTTGGGGATTTGGGGATGAGATTTGCAAGCAGATATTAAGGCTTTGAAGATATACAAATGTTATCTAATGCAAATTCCTCTGCTATTCATAAAATCTCATCTCACTGCACCTCATTTTGGATGTGTCTGGAGCCTGCTGCTACACAGCGTGGAATAAGCCAGCCTCCACCTCCTGGGGAAGCACCAATGAAATAATTATCTGCTTGCTAAACATTTCCTGCCTTAGCTGTGAAGCCTCATCCAAATCTGCTTTGCCTGTGACCTTTCACAAATCCATTTCTCCAGGGCTTTTTGCACCTGATGGATGCTACAGGGAGCTTGTGGCATGTTCACTCTGCACCTGCAAATCCTGCAGACAGAGAGATGGCAGCTCCCACACCACTGAGAGGTGAAAAGCCTGATTTCCCTTGGGTCCCTGGGTTTGGAGCTTCTGCTTGAGGACACTGTGAGAATAGGCAGGATTCAGCTGATTTAAAGACAGATATTTATAATGGAGTCACATGTGTGAGCTACTCACCTAAATCTTCCTTTCTATATGTCCACCTAAGGATGAGGTGAAGAGACTTCTGGAGGTGCCTTTTTCTCTACCCTGCTTCCAAAGGCAGCCTCAGGCAACCAGCTCAGGTGAAAACATCTGCCCTGCAGGATTAGAAGAGGTGGATCCCATCTCTTCTCCTGAGTATGGGTCACTCTGTGGGGCTGCTCACATTTTCAGGGTTACTCCTGTGCATCAGTGCTTCCTGCAAAGGCAGGCAGGCAGATCTGCCCCTCTCTCTAGAAATGGGCTCATTTCTGCTGGGTTCAGGATTGCCCAGAGAAGTTGTGGAAGCCCCAAGCCTGGAAGTGTTCAAGGCCAGGCTGGATGGGGCTCTGAGGAACCTGGGCTTGTGGAAGGTGTCCCTGCCCTCAGCTGGGGGCTGGAACCAGAGGATTTTTAAGGCTCCTTCCAGCCCAAACCATTCTAGGATTCCATGTGGTATTTCCAATTTCTTCAGTCACCTTCCTTACTCTGAGAACTGCACAGAAATCTTAGTCACCCAGAGCAGCTGCTGAATTTTCAGATGCCACTATATTTCAGTGCCTGATTAGATGTCTCAGACCTTGGTGTCCTCTTTCCTTTCTTGTCTGTCCCAAGATGATCCAATTTGACCTAGAATTTTGGTGCTTGCCTTTAAGGTCTGGCACTTTAAACTTAAGCATTGAATGCTTGTTGTTCAAATCCCCTTGGATTGCCTGAAAATATGGTTTCTCAGGCTTTCCTGTAAGGAGTACAAAAGGTGGAAGAACTATAAAAAAATGTCTCTCTTATATAAACTAGTGGATCACACACAGCAATGGATACATCAAAGTATTTGCATGCCTGATTTCTATTTCTCTCAGAGGGGATGCAAGCAGGTAAACATTTTCCTAGATCTGGCCCAGAGGCTAAACAGACTTTCAAAGGATATATAACATTTAGGTATTTTGTTAGTAAACAGTCTTCATGTGCTTCTGCACTGAAGCAGCCTGTTTTTAGTTTTCACATGTAAGAAAATTTCAATTCATCCTTTTAGTCACAACTGTGTGTGATGGTAAGTTGGACAAGATGGCATCCCAAGGAGACTAAATTACCCATTCTAGTATGAAAGGCAAGTGGAAATACAGCCATCAAACATCCTGGCACACAGACAATAAGCTCCAAAGTGACCTTAGAAGGGTTTTGGTTCCTATTTCTGCCTGCAGACAGGAACTATTGTGTTTAAATCAAATCAAGCAACTTAATAATTATATCTAATCATCAAAGAAGATAAAGAGGAGGCTACTGTACTCCTTCACCTTATCTTAAGACCTTTTTTTGTTCCTACTGTGGAATGGAGAGGCCACACCAACTTGACTTAGTCTGGGATTGCAAACTGTGTTAGTCCAAATTGCAACATATTTCTACTTTGTCCTTTCCCTTGCTTCATTTATGGTTAATGACAGCTGTTCCTCATGGGCCTCAACAGAAAAACTGCTGTGTTCAAGAACCAGCACACCACTTTATCTGTAAAATTATTTCTTGACGCTTTTGACTTTAAAGTTTTGTGTATGAATAATCCCCTATTCTGTACAAGGGGTTTCATAGGAAGTGTCTGACAAAGCCAGTACCTAAACTCTTATTTCCTGAGTTTTATTCCCCAGCCTGAAGTGCTTTTCTAAGCACTCATCAGAGTGAACCTGCATCAGGTCCTTCACTCTTGAGATGAACTGTGCTACCAGAGGCTGTTTTTGCTGTACTCACAGTCAGCAGCATCCCAGCCTGGAAGATGGGAGCTTTCAGTGCTTCCAGCATGGATGGCTACACCTGATTGTGCAGCCTGTTTATAGGGAGGAGATGAGCTCCTAAGTGGTGTTTTTCTGACTGTTTGCAGAACTCAATGATGGGAGGACTAATTTCCTAGACTTTATGAGCTATTTTGATTTCACCTCCTTTGATTGGGAGGGGAAATTAGATAAGTGTTCTGAATGTAGGCACCTGGAGTGTCAGTCACCTAAATGCAGGCATGGAGTGACCTTTCAGATGCCCCAGAGGATCTGAGCTACCCTCCTATCTGCAGTACACAGGAATTACCAGAGGCCCACAGCTCTCTGGAGCTGCAGCTAGAAGCCAGTCAGAATACTACAGATTTTTTTGCTCAGACAGTTGATTTTCACCTTACCCTGCTTATATGACTCACCTTGAACTTAGTCAAGAGGAATGCTTGTGCACCTCTCTACAGGTTAGAACCATTACATAAATACAAAAATTAACTTCTCTTGTTCTCTTAGTGATGGAATGGGTAGATGCTTTTGCTTTGGTTTTGGAATGTTGCTCAACAAAAATCTTAGGCAAGCAAAGGAGAAAAGATCTTACCCATCTCTTTGTATCTAAGGCCTAACTCTTGGCTTCATCTTCAGCTGTATAAACTGTTATGCCTTTGGTCAAAATCAATAAAGTCATGCCAGTTGACTTGACGGGGATATGCCCAAAGCTTAACTAGATCATTTGCTTTAAATACAACAAGACAAGGGCTGCATCTGTATCTTTCAACCTTAACTTCCCCAAGCACTAAATTAAATCATGCAGTGACTAAGAATAGTCGTGCCATTAAAAATGTTCAGAGACAGTTAAAAGCCCAACTGCTACCCATGACCCAAATTCAAAATGGCCTTCAAATTTATTTTAGGATGCAATATGATGCTTTTGATTCCCCCTTCCCTTGATCTGTTGTGTAAATTAGACCTGTTGTGGAGGAGCAGTGGAGATTTTGGTGACAGATGATGTTCCCAGAGAAGTCTCTGGGGTGAATTTCCCTCTAACTTGTAATGGTGTGACGTCAAAAGTAACCCTTAAGCCAATTAAATGAATTACACAAGTAAGTTACATTTCTGTGGGAGTATACCCCAGGTAAAATTACTTCTTAAATTGCACCTGGACAGCAGTGTTAATGAGGGCAAAAGAAATTTGTGGTATTAACAAGGGAGAAGCTTGATTAATAACTCATCCATAAAATGTGCATGATATGAATGATAGTGAATTCCTTACAGAATTAAAACACAAACAAGAATCCCTCTCTCTGTCCTCAGGGATGAGACCCGTGACATTTAATCTATGTAATTGTCAATCTACCATGTAAACATTCTTTTAAAAGTCTTTAAATTTTCATTTAATTGCTACCAGCTCTTGATTACATACAGACTACATAATCTATCGTTGAATCAAATAATTATTGTTACTGTTGGGAAATAGGGAATTATGCAAGAGCCTACAGGAGAACTGCATGGCAGGTGAGAAACAAACAAACGAGGGTGGGGTAATCAATCTCCATACCATAAAATGCTAATGTTGTCCTAATAAATATGAATTTTCTTGAAGTGCTTGATATGCTCCCTACCAAGCATGTCACTTAGCCTGTGGCATGCTTTAAAGTGGCACAACTATTAACACTTTAGCAAAACTATAATAGTTCCCTTTCATTTTCATAAAAGTAATTAAACTTATCAGTTTTCTTGTTATGCAACAAGCCAACCAATACATGGACAAAAGAGGTTCAATTTGTGGCATTTTCAAATTAGCATTCTGTGTGCCAGGGATTATTCAGATATGAGATTCTGAACTAACGATTTAAAGAAAACAAATTTAAAAAAAAGGAGGAAATAAGAATGATATTGGAAGAGAAGCATTCATGTGAGTTCCTGCTTTGATAAAATTATATTAACTAATACTTCATTGCAAGCTCAGATAAAGCTAACCTGGTGACTCCAGGAGGAGACAGAAATTTAAATTGCAGTTAAATAAACAAATACCTTACCATGGTGAGAAGAGAATTGTGTGCTTGGATAGACTGGGCTTTTCAAGGTACACTGAACCTAGAGGATGCACTGAATGGAAAGATGCATTCTTCTCATGGAATGTAAATTAAAGAACTCTGAAAAGAACTGTGCCATGAAATCTGCTCAGAGATAAGGAATGAATTAAGAGAGGAAATAATATTCTTGGAGATTTCATAATTTATATTGGCCAAATTTCAGCCCCCCCCCATGAATAGAAATGCTTAATAAGTTTTAAAATCAGTCCTAATATATTATTCAGAGACAAGTGTAGAAGTCTGAATTTGATTTATGACCACAAAGAATGAAAAGACAGAAAGATAGGCACCTGCAAACTCAGCTGCCTCACTCTATAACCAGGAGAAGAAAAGTAGAGAGATGTGTGTTAAACCCAGTTGATTTCAGCTCATTACACCAGGCTGCCAGAAGGGCTGGTTGCTCAGATTTGTTGTCCCTGTCCCTCTGCTGGCAGATTAGGGACAGGGACAAGGAAGCTGAGAGGTGGAAACCTACCAAACAGTATTTCTGATCCCAAGATTCTGAGAGCTAGGAAAGCTCATCTGAATGTTGCCAAGTTTTCTGAATAGATTCTTTTAGACTTTCTGACTCAGGAAGGTGTTCAGTGAGGATTTGCATTGTAGCAAGAATTCATTTTTTCCCTTTTTTCCATGACACTATCATAATGACCTTTAACAAAATATTATGCTTGATAGTCTTGTGGGTAAGGTGCTTGATGTGATATGGTAGACACAATCTTTGTTCTGTCACAAACCTAGTCTTGGCCCAGATCTTCATAAAGGTTTAGACCCCTAAGTGTATGTTCCACTAAAATTTTCAAGTCTAGCTTGATGTACTTTTACATCCTTGATTTTATTCAGGCTTATGTACTTTAGGTGCCCATATATATGCACAATTGAACATCTCACAAGATGTCTATCTTTATCAGCCTGCTTTGCCCTTATTTTCTCAGTATAACAGCTGTTTTTTGCTGATCTTAGTCTTTAGAAAATGAGCAGGATAGAAATTATCTTTCTCTTTTTATATACATATGCAGGCAGCACAGCATGAGCAGGCAACAGGGCTTCTGTCGTAACAGTGAACACAGTTCTTACACTTAATTGGATGATCATAAGATTTGAAAGCAAGAAGATTCTCTCCAATCAATACAATTTCTAAGCAAGTATTTTCAACTGCACTTTCAGATTTCATGAATTGGAAATGAAGAGACCCCTCTCCTTCAAGGATCTGTGACCTCAGTGAATACTGAAACAAAAGCACACCAGACCTTAACTTTTGAAAACATTTATGGAGGAGGGCTTTGTTTTCACAAACAATGTGTCCTTTCTGGACACATCTGATGGCAAATTGCATTTTTATTAATTTATGTTCTTTAATATTGTGGGCAGGAAGACAAATAACTGTCTCAGTATATAAACACTTCCCTGGAAATGAACAGATGAACAGATTTCAAACCCAGTTTTCCTCATGCTCATCTAATTAGCTTTCTTATATGAGAGGTTGTGGTATTTCAACAAGTAAAAGATGCTGATTTTCAAGTGAAAGTTTGCAGCTAACTCTTAAATAAATCTGTTATCTTGTTTTGGAGACATATGGAACAAACTTTAGATTCAGCCAAATTCCTTTGGTTCCTCAATATATTTAAACCATATAATCATTTAGGTTGTAAAGACCTCAGATCATTGAGTCTCAAGTAGCTGGACTTGTGTCACTCATGCAAAGTGACGCATGAAGACACGAATAAAATCTGGATTTTGGAATCCTAGTGTAGTGTTTTCAATAACAGCAGTCTTGACTTCTCTTCAAACCAACACCTGCAAGCCTCTAACACCTCCCAGACCAGGAAGAATAGCCTGTGCACTAAACTGAAGTGACAAAGAACACAATGAAAACAGCACATTTGTCAAAGAAATATTTGAACATTTTACAATATTTTAAGAGAGCAAATTAATCTGTTTTCCCACAGCTGAAATGATTACTCACCTCACCACAAGTTTTGATGTCTGTGTTAGTGATAATCTCTGCTGCTTTGAAATACACCAAATAATGAACAGCTGCTCAGGCTGATGAAATGCAGAAGCAAAGTTGAGGTACTAATCTCTCATAAAAAAAAGGTTATTGCATCTGGAATAAAAAGGCAATAAGGGATTATTGTTGATGCAGAACAAACCATAATAGCGATAAGAACAAAGTAAATGTATTCATCCCCCTCCTTCCTGAAATCTGACTTTGCTACCTTTGTAACAGACATTTGGATGGTGTGCACATCCACATGGTTCTTGGGAGGGTTGAACTGCTTCACTTTCCAGTGCTGTGTCTTGATGCAGTGCCTTTACCTGTCCTGGTTTCATTGGGGAAGAGTTAATTTGTTTTCTTACTAGCTGGTCCAGTGCAGTGTTTTGGATGTAGTGTGAAAATTATATTGATAACACATGGATGTTTTAGTTGTTGCTCAGTTGTGCTAAATCAGGGGCTTTTCATTCTTCCATGCTCTGCCAGTGAGAAGATATATAAGAAACAGAGGAGGAGCATGGCCAGGGCAGGAGACTGGAACTGGCCAGAGGGATGTTCCATACCATACAACATGCTCAGTATAGAAACTGGGGGAGTTGGCCAGGGAATGACAATTGCTGCTTGTGAGTGGGCTGAGCATTGTTTGGATGGTGGTAACTAATTGTATTGTGGATCACTTGTTCTTCTCTCCATTACAAGCGTCATTATTAAAATGACTATATTTGATTTTATTTCAATTTTTAAATAACTTTTATCTCAACTCATGAATTTTACCTTTTTTAAAAATTTTCCTCCCCATCCCACTGGGGAGCCAGTGAAGAGCAGGGTGAGTGGCTGCATGGTACTTAGTTGTAACTAGGGTTAAACCACAACTCTGAACTCAATTACCTATTAGTTATGTTTTTGAACTACAAGAGAACTATGTCTGTGTTTCTTTTTATACACATCAATTATTGTTGTTCTAGCCAAAGCTAGCAAACTTTTAAGCAGAGGAGTGTGCAAAGAATCTACAAGGAAATTACTTGAAGAAGAAAGAAAAAGAAGCAAAGGCCTGTGAAATTAACCTGGCTGATCTAAGCCACTCCTCAAAAAGATTCCCTTTCCAACCTTTCACCATCTTGGTGGCACTCCTTTGGACACTCTCTAATAGCTCAGTGTATTTTTTATGTTGTGGTGCCCAAAACTGCTCACTGGCCTTGAGGTGAGGCCACTGTAGTGCAGAGCAGAGTGGGACAATCCCCTCCCTTGCCCTGCTGATTCCCCAGTCTGTCCATACAACCTGGGTTTCCCTGTCCCAGGTGCAGAATCCATCACTAATCCTTGTTAAACTTCATATGGTTTTAAAGGGACTGACTCCCTCTGTGGAACAGGTTGCTGCCCAGAGGGCAGAGGTCACAACAAACACAAGTGCTGAAGTGAACACACCGACTCATAAAGCTCTGCAGACATTTCCTTGCTCAAATTCAGGGGCCCAGATTCTTGCTAGCCTCCAAGGGATTCTCACATCATGGCCAGTTTTCAGCTGGCATAGATGCACCAGTTTCTTCTTGCCCTCACAATTTTCTGGGAGAGGTGGAGACAAGAGATGGGCACAATGCAGATCTTTGCCATACTTTTAGCTGGTTTGAGTCTGTTGGTCTCAGTTCATGTTGAGCAATCAATTCAGGCAGAGGGCTGTGACTTCTCTCTTTTCTCACACTGAGCAGAAGCTGGGTACAGGGAGGAATAGCTGTCTTGTGGTTACCAAGCCAGGACAGTGGAAGTGAATTGCAAAGGATGACTACATTTATTTGAGAACTTGACTTACAATCCTTTTTGTTACATTGTTTTAAAGAAGATAGTTCACATTTAGTTCATATACAAATCTTTATAAAGTCATGAATGTCCTATAAATCATCTGTGTTCATGATGGGTTCTGCAGAGAAACAGATACTTTAAGACTAAAGTGAAAGTTTTATTTAGGAAAGCTCTATGTGCAGTGATTTGCTGAGTTACCAAAACAGGGGCTCTACCTATTTGCAGTTTATTTTTTTAATATGTATTTGCAAATGACAGCAGTGCTAAGTTCAGTGTACCTGATTTTCTTCTCACTTTGTCAGTGTCAATCATTGATATCTTCACTGAATTTACTTAACATGCTTCTTTCTGCCCTCTGGCTTCCCTGCAGCTAGTCCTAATTAGAACTGTGCAAAGAGTTGGCTGGGTAAGTCATTCCCTAAAAAAATAAGATTAAAGAAATATTAAAAAATCTTAGATTGTATAAAGGAACTGAGATGCCATTTTGTGCCAAAGAGGTCTTATCTTGGCTTGCAACAGAGAACATGTTTATCTAAGCAGCAAAGTCCCAAATGACCTTCAGGCTTGAGTGGTGTAAGCAGAGATTCAGAGAAGTCCTATCTAGGCTCCAAGTCAGGTAAGAAGTTTGGATGTGAACCTCCCAGACAATGCATACACCTCCATTATCTGAGGTGTATGTAAAAACTGGGAAAACCTTCTTTAGGTTTGTTAATATCACCTATTTCTTTACATGTTGTCTCCCAGAAAATAATTGTGGAATTGTGGAAATGTCAAAACAAAATATTTCAGTGTTCTGAAATATTTTGTTTCTGTTTGTTTGGGTTTTTGCCATACATAAATGTTGTGACAGTGATGGTTTGGTTCCCTGAAAACCTCTTTCATGTAGGACAAATGAGTAATTTGCTAGGGTTGTGGTTTTTTTTTTCTTTTTTTTTTTCCCCTTGAGTAATAGTAATTTGCATCTGTGTAAAGCAGAAAAAAAAAAGCCAGAGCAATGAGATTATGCTGACAAGTGCCTGATACAAGCTGGAGGAGAATGGGAACTGACTGACTGATGGAACCAGACAGTACCTCTCAGCTCAAGTAAGTAAAGGTCCATTATTCCTGGGCTGCTGCATCAGCAAAGCAATTAAATTAAGGAATTCTACAGACTTCCCACATAGTTAAAATGAACTAAACCAGATTGAATGTAAAGCATTACACACCAGGGGAGGAGAATAAGAAGGGTGGGGTTAGAAAGTGAAAATCTCAAGGTACAGAACAAAGAGAAGTAAAACGCTCAGCCAAGGAAATTATTATTATGATAGTGAGAAACAAATGCTATTATTTCTTGGAGGATTTAAATTCTATTTTATGAACCCTGGTTTGTATTTATGACCTTCTGAGATCTCTGCTAAGATAACTGTGCTCAATTCTCTGTGTACTATGAAGTGTTTTCTTAGACCATTTGTGCCTATATGGGTCGAATCTGTTAGTTGTAAGGGTGGGGATACAGAAATATCTGGCTGTTCCATAAATAAATACTGTACACCCTGATTGTGAGGACTGACCAATATCAGTTTTTCTCTCTGAGCTGTGAAGCTGCAAGCATCTGCCTTGAAGCTGCATGACTCCTTCTGGGACTTCTCTGAATCCAAGTAATCTCCTTGAGCAATGGATTCATTTGATGGTTAACAGTATTGCTGCCAAGAAGAGATTTGTCATATCTTTAGGCTAAGAGGAGGAATTCTGCAGTACTGGCTAACTCCTCTCCACAGGGGAAATCAGCATATTCTTCTGGTTATGCTGCAGTCCTGTGATCAATATATTTGTCCACGTTTAATGCTACATGTGAAAACCAGCATTCTCATTTTGAAAACAGCTGCAAGCAAACAGTGACCTATATATAGGATTTGTCTTCTTTCCAGCTTTATTCTTAACAGAATTTATGCGGAATTAATTGTAAATAGCTGGATTTGAAGGTGTCTTGGTTTTTTTTGGAGGAAAGCTGGCAGTTAAATCTTATTCTGCCTAGCTAGTCAATAACAATGTTCTTAGCTTCTGAAACTTGGGCAGATTTATAGCTTTAGCAAACTTTCACGTTGCCATTTTTAAATACACACCATGTATTTCACAGATCTTCTTGGCAAAATTTTTTAGACATGCCAACGCGATTTAGAAGTCTAGGGTATAAATATGACTGAAGCATTTGAGAAAACAAGCCCCAAAGACTTCCAGTGAGATTTAGACCATACACAAGTTAATTTCCAAAATGTCACATGTGCCTAGATGTAAAACTATCCAATGCTCTGATACACATGACAAAGATATTAAGAGCCCATGTTCTTAAACTAGAGGATGATTGAAGACACTGATAACTCAACTGCCTGCTGCAAGAGCCTCTCAAGTCCATATATTTGTGGTATTCACTATATGAAAACCAGTGAAACACTGACAGTACTGGGAAGAATCCCTGAATCTTGTGGCTGCACATCACCTGGGGTAACAAGCAGAGCACAGGCCTCTAACCCAGCCCAGTGTAGCAGCAGTTCTCACACACCCACATGCAAGGATAAGGAGCCAGAAAAGAGTGTTTCTGGTTTCTCAATAACTTGATTGTATTCAGATGAGGTACAAAGTCTGTTTAGGCTCAAATGCCCCCATTTGCTAAGAGAGATAAACTTAGGGCTGTCATTTGTGAGGAATTTTTAGTACCATCAGGAAAGGGATTTCTGAACTCCTCCTTCTGGGGGTTGTTCGCTGCAAATGGGACCACTAAGAGATGACTGAACTGGAAATAAAAAACTGGGAGAAGCCTTTAACTCAGATAGCCAAAGCAGTTCTCAACAGAACCCATATACCAAAGCTTACCTTGGGGATGGGGATCAATGTCTATTCACAAAGAAATGGAGTTTGTTTTGAGGTGTCTCTCCTATCTCCATTGGTGATTTCCAGGCTGCTGGGTTAAAGACCACCTCCACAGAATTCCAGAACCCAGTGAGTCCTGCAGCCAGGGAAATTCTTCTTCAGAAGTAACTTTCCTTCTTTCACTGTTTTTTTTTCTTTCTTGTTTAGGACTTAGCTTGATGCAGGTTGGGACTAAGCCTGCAAGCTCTCTGCTGGATGTTTTTGTCAGTTCCACAGCTGCAGTAAGAGCTGTAAAATGATCAAACACATCAAATTTCTCACAGTGTCCACAAAGACTACTGAAGCTCACAGCTCTTGAAAAGGCTTTCAAGGACCCTGGAAGCCCTGAAGATACTTGAATGGAGCTAGGCTTTTAGACTGAACTGCAGAAAGCCTCAGTTGCTGCAAACCCACTGAAACCTGATGTACCTTTTTTGCTGACTGTTCCAGACTCTCAGATCCTGGGAGTCTGACTCATGGCTTCAAGCCAGACCTAAACAGCATAATCCACCTGGATGCTTTAATACAGCTGGCTGTTTAGAAGTCACAAGGCCTAGGAAGACTGTCATACTCAGCTCTAGAGGTTTCCTCCTTACAGGAAGTTTTGGGCAAAATTTCTGCTGCTCAATGAGTACTAAAAACCTATTTAAACACCAGGCCCAACATTTTATGGTAAAAATGGACTGCAGCTTATTAAGTTCCAGCCACCTTTATAATGCTGCCTGATGTCTTTAGTTATGTTTTCACAACACTTATTCCAATGGAAAAGAGTTGGAATATATACAATGTGGGATGAAAAGATTGTAAACACTAAATTGACCTATCCTCCTTCATTTAATTTTGTGATTTATACTAAGTGCTAATTAATTCTAAAAATTCCCATATTTTTACCTGCAGGATTTTTTGTAATTGCCTTTTTCTGTAGATGTTTGAATTGGATGACTCCTTGAATTACACAGCATGTAAGTCTCTGAATTGTTATGAATTAATGGGAATGTGGACAGAACTGAGCACTTATATTTTTGCTCAAAGTTAATTTGCACAGCTTTTACCTTCCTGAGATCTTTACTGAATTTTAGAATCACAGCTAATTCTGGAAATAATTTCCAGATACAGAAGATGACAAAATCATTAGGAGTAGCCAGCATGGCATCACCAAGTGGAAGTCATGCTTGCCCAATCTGATACACAACTGTGGTGAAGTGACCCACCTCTTGGATGAGAGGAGGGCAGAGGGCATTGTCTGCCTGGACCTTTGACCATGTCTCCCATTAGACCCTCACAGAGAAGATTTTGATGTACAGACTGGGGGAGCAGCCAGTGAGGTGGATTGGAAACTGGCTGAATTTCTGGGTCTAGGGAGTGGTGATCCACAAATCTAGCTGGAGACAGTGGCTAGCAGAGTTCCTCAGTGACCAGTACTGGGTCCTGTTAAACCTCTGGATGATGGGGCAGAGTGTACCCTCAGCAAGTTTGCTGGTGACACCAAACTGGGAGGAGTGGCTGTTACACTAGAGGGTTGTGCTACCATCCAGAATGACCTCAGCAGGTTGGAGAAATGGGTCAACAGAAATGTCATGAGGTTCAACAAAGGGAATTGCAAAGTCCTCCCCTGGGGAGGAGCACCCCCATGCACCTGTGCATGATGGTGGCCTCTTCAGTGGAAAGAAACTTGGCAGAAAAGGACCTGGAAGTCCTGGTGGACACCAGGTTCAACATGAATCTCTCAGTATCAAAGTAAATATCTGTACAGATTCCATTTAGATCTCTATTATAAATCCCACATTTTTTATAAGATAGGGATAAATTGACCTGAGGGCCATCATTCAGTCCCCAAACCTAGTTAATACTGTACTGCATCTTGGTTTTCATATCCAGCTCTTCTGAATTTGCTGTTAATTCCTCCTACAAGTTTTCAGAAGAAAAAGTCTTTTCTTAATAACAAAATACTGATCTGAAAATGCTTCATAATATTTTTTAGGGTAGGATAATTCCACCTGGGCATGTTCCAAGGAAACTTTTCTTGGACGAGTTTCACTTTTTAAAGTGAAGAATCGCAGTGCAAATCTGTTTCATCATCTGAAATTTAAAGACCATTTACATAAGGATAATCAGGGAAAGGACAGAGTGATCAGGATTGCAAGTGTCTGAAAATAAAGATAAGACTAGATCTAGATCTACTGGTATGAGCTTTCTGTGTGGTGCATCTCAGATGATGGAAAGCAGCTGTAAAGTGGTACAGCCAGCATTTGTGATTCACTGCGTCAGTGGAGCAATGCCAAAGAGTTCTGGTGTATCAACAAATCCAGGGCAAGTGGCAGCTGCATCCTTCTAGACAGATAAAGCTTCTTCTGCTGCAAGTAGTGGGAAGGAAACATTTGCATGCACACAGCAGGGTGTTTGTTTGCATGTGTACATGCATGGGTGTCTACACGTAGACACGCACAATTCTGTGAGTGTGGTGGGCCTGGTAACACCATCTGGTGTTAAATTTACCCATCATCTCTGCTGATAAGAGCAGTTGCCTACAGTCTTGCTAAATGTTAGTCAGAAAGCTGAAGTCCTCCACATCATCAATAATCCTTTTTGGACTCAGGCAGAATAAAGGAGGAAAGTTACAAACAAAACAGAACAAAATCCAGATGCACATATTAGGTAAAATATTCTGGTGTGTCTGGGCATGAGGAGGAGAGAGTGGAACAGATTGTCTTTAAGTGGATGCTGGGGCTGGGAGGTTGTGTATAATGAACAAAGTACCATGAAGGGATGGAGGTTCAGGGAGTGGGACAGTTTGGAAAATTGTTGCAAGTACATTTGTTGGTGTACATGGGGGTAGCATGAGAATCTGGAATCTGGAATATGTATAGAGAGGATGGTTTAGGGCTGCAGATAAAATGGAAGAACTAACATAAAGGCACAAAAAAGAAAGATCTTGGGGCAGTAGGGAAAAAGGCAATCATAGCAGGGGTTCAGGAAAAAAGATTGGCCTGAAAGACCAGGAAGGGGAAGGAAGTATGGAGTAGGTCAGTACTGGATGGGCTTATGGTCCAATAACAGCCTTCAGCTGGGTTCAGATATGTGAGAATGTAAAAAAACAGAGAAGTCTCAAGGAAGAGTAAAGATAAAATCGACTGGCCAAAGAGAAAGGAAACTGTTTGGGTCATACTTGTTTGCTTTGTGGGAAATGATGGGTGGGACACTCGAGCACAAATTATCCTTGCTGGGACTGAAGTATGCTCAGGAGAGAGTGCTACTGCTGATTTCAGTTGCTATACTCAGAATAATCTCTCTTAATCATCCATGAACTGTTTTTTTCCCTGAGACTTGTAATTTGCTCATCTCCTTGTAGGTTTTCTTATATACACTGAGCAGAGGAGACCAAATTTCAAAACCCTCCACAAAATATCCTAGAACTATCTAATCTTTCTAAAATATATATTCTTTATGTTTTTTTACCTCATATTGAACAACAGTATTCTCAGTACAGGCTTAGCTGTTTTGATTTAAACAAATTAGTTCTGACTCTGCCTGGATAGCCCTAGCAGGGAAAAACCCTTAATCAAGATGTTTAGCAAAATTATGAGACACTAATAAAAGATCCTGAAAGAGGGAGTATCAAGCATCAGTAATTACAGGAAATGCTGGAATATTTATAGACACATACACAGATATTTGTAGAACAACCTCTAGGCTTTAAACTTTCCTGGCCTAATCTCAGTGGAGAGACCCTTTCAAGTGATAACCTAAATATTTTGGTTCAGCATGTTTATAAGCAACCCATGGATTTCTTTGAAAAAAAAAATGAATAGAGTCTGGCACATGTTTGGGGTTGTGGCTGACTGTACATTTTATTCATTAGGGAGTATATTTTGCTATAAATACTTTCTTTATTTGTTTAGAAGAAACTGCATTTTGAGTTTGATTTTTTGAAAGATAAAGCTGAAGAAGTCGTTTACAGTCATGTTTTATCATCTGCTGGAGCTTCAATTAGTGCCTAATCCAATGATTGCTGAAAACATTTTTGATTCAGAAACAGTTTATTTTCTCATAATACCAACAATGGGACACTTTGGGGAGTTCTTTGCAGCAGAACTGCAGAGAAGTAGCACTAGAAGAAAATTTAGCTTGATTTAGGTTTTTGAGCATTAGAATCCTTCATACTGACCTAACAATTATCCAGGGTAATTCAAAACATATTCAAAATAGCTTTAATTTTACATTCAGCCCTAAAAGCTGCATTTAGGTTTGGTGTATGGTGTGAAAACACAAATCACCAGCTATGGAAAGCCAGTGATATTGTGGTGATAGCCAGGTGCTTAATAAAACAGTCATTTACAAGCAGAACTCATTCACAGAAATTACGTTCATTTTTCCAATTATATAAGAGCTGGAAACCTGTTGTTTTAAATATTAAATCTTATTATAGATTACTGTGGATTACAGAAAAAAGAGCCTGCTTTCCCTCTACACTCAGTTTGCCTTCTGGTAGGAAAGGAATGCTGTTCTTCACAAGCATTTAAGCCACGATTATGATGCCCATGGATCTGTAAATTCCTGTTCAAACCCAGGCAGCAGGAGAGGGGCTGTGTTGATTTATCTGGCTGCAGGTAAGGGCTCTATGCCCTGTAACAGAGCACCCAATTTGTTGCACACCAGCCTGTGCCCCAGGAATGAACACTGCAGTTGAGGCTCATCTTCAGACAAATACTCCAGAGTTTGACATTTACTGAGGTGTTACCAGGAAATGACCTCTTAGGACATGAGACCTAAGGATAGAAAAAGGTAAAATTCTGGCTTCTTGGACAGTCTTAAGCACTCCACTGAACTTTGAGACCATGTCCCTTTACACCATATGAAATCTTGGACCATGGTCTTTTAGGGTAGACATCAGTTTCTCTAAATTGCTTGCCAAGAGGAAGCACAGCTCTAGATTTGCTGCTACTCAGCCAGGTATTTATCACAATACTCTACTTCAACTGTGTCCTGCTGCTGTCAGGCATTGTCTTAATGTTTCTTTTTTCCTATGATAAATAAATTGGTGTCATCTTGGAGATTTAGTTGCAACTGCAACTAAATAGGTAAAAAGGAAAAATTATACCTTGCAAGCAATTTTCTTAAAGCAAACAAAACCCCAAAACCCTCATAACACTTGCAAATTATAAACCTCAGGAGAAATTAATTAGAAATAGTAACAAATAACAGTAGTGAAAATATTACATCTTGAAAATATTAGAGGTCCCCTACTATTCTTTAAGTCAAGCAAATATAGGAAAAAAAGCAGGCATTGGTGTTTCTTTTACTGCTTACATGAGCCATAAAATAAAATGCTTGGAAAATATCTGTATTAAATTACAAATGTGGTAATTCAGAGCACAAATAATACTTTATTTATCAGAAGTGAAATAATATAAATCAACCCTTAAAACTTCTGTATCAATCTGCTCTTTGGAGTAAATAGAAAAATAAAATATTTCCTTAAAAACACTCAGATGATTTGTTTCAGGGCTCATAAACATCTTTTATGAACAGCAGTTTAGTAATACCTAATGTTAAGTAATACCAGTGGTGCTGTAACTAATCTAGACTATGGATGCCAAAGAAATAATGTTTAGAGAGTTTTATTAGACTGATCTAATTGAAAAATGAGATCTGCTGTGGGGCACAGAAACATTGTGAAGCTTGTCTACTTTTTTCCAAACTGATGTGATGCTATTGTTGCATATATTGCTTTAAAAGGCACAAAAATGCTGAGGACAAGCAAAATGTCCTTGGGCCTTTTGAGGCTGGGTCTTACCTTGAGCTTATGTGTGCACCCAGATGGCCACAGCAGGTTTGCACCCATTCCCAGGTGTGCTGGGCAGCCTGGCCACCCTCCCCTTGTACAGTGCAGCTGCACACTGGATGAAGTCTCCTTCCATGGGATACATTCCAGGAAAAGTGAGTGGGGTTTCTCCTTTCACGTTGGTGCTCTCAGAGACCTGAGTCAGCAGGGTGGGTAGACTGAATCCCTTCATGCTTGGAAGAGTGCAGTATTTGAATATCTGCTATGCCATTTTCTGATCCTTCTAAAAACAATATTCTGTCATGATGCACATGTGGGCTGGCTGTAGTTACACTTTTTATTTAACAGAATCCCTTGCTGCTCTGCATTCTCCTGTCCATCTACTGATTCCTGCCCTACATTTTATACTGTGTGCTTGTAAGCATCTATACAGCAATTATCATGCTGAAATCAGGGTCCATGACTATGTTTCCTACCTCAATGACTTAGGAAACAGCCCTAAACTGATTTTAAAGGCACTGTGGTGGTTTCAATGACTTACTGTGCTGGAAAGTCTGAAGCAGAAAAATAGCCAAGATAGGTAGACTGTTTATGCTGGGAGTAGGATTCAACTCATTCTAAGACAGATTTGTAGTAGGAAAGACTAATCACACTCAAACCCTTTTTTTTTTTCTCTCCTCTTCTGAGTATGAAAAAGATGTTTAAAATGTCTTACCTAGATGCCACTGATATCTGCTCTGTCTTTTTGTAATTTATTACATGCAGAGCAACATACGTCAGCTCCAGCAAACAAGATATTTATTTATCAAATAAATGAATAAATACATCCATCACTCTTCTTTGAAAAATACTGGGACATTTAAGTCAGGCACTTGAAAGCAACATTATAGTAACAGAAACTGTAAGTGATAGCAATAATGCTGGAAAGCTTTTATCAAATTAAGTGAAGGGTTTGGATCAGCTCCCAGCAGCTACAGCTTCATTTCTCAGAAACCAGCAGCTGGTTACCTGCAGCACCTTTGCTTGCTGTTCCAGAAGAGCCCTCATGTCCTGAATGGATGCTGGGAATTGCTTCCAGGCTCTGATAGTCCTGTAGATTAAGACAGTCCCACACAGCTGGGCGTGGGTATGGATTAATCCTTTCATTGAAACACTGGGATTTGAAATGGGAGTTGTTAATTTTGGTTGGCAGTATCTTGGCAGAGAGGAGACAGGCAGATCCCTTCTCCTCCA
Organism: Peucedramus taeniatus; assembly: GCA_013400575.1. NCBI lineage: Eukaryota > Metazoa > Chordata > Aves > Passeriformes > Fringillidae > Peucedramus > Peucedramus taeniatus. The sequence goes on along the minus strand of WBNO01003188.1, from coordinate 17,733 downwards.
TTAGTTTTTTTTTCTCCTGTTTTATTAAAACAGCTCATCATATTTGTAAGCTTCAGTGAACAATTCTTCTTAACATACTCCCACACAAGGATCCATTGAACAACTTGCATTGTCTCAGCTATTTTAAGGATAAACATTTCTTCAGGAGTGCTCATGAAACCTGCAATTGCTGAAGTTTTAAACCAATAAATATCACCTTCTTCAGTCCATTACAGAGGGTAATTTTTTGCTACTTGTGCAGATACAAATTCGAAGGAATAACTTAAAAACAATGTCAGAAAACTAGGGTAGTACAGTAGGACCTTGGCTCAGGAGTTTATTAAAAGCTATGTTCATTCCTGGAAGGAATGTTAGATGAAAAAAATATTAATCAGTTACTAATGATACAAGTAACCTTTAAAATGAAGGAATCACCTTTGTCTGGATTTATTATGGGTTCTTTTTTTCATACTACTTAAGCACAAGCAATATTTATCTAAATCAGAAAAAATGTTAAAAAAATTGTAACGGATAATACAGTGAGAATTTAGTAAATAAAGATTATGTAGAGACCAATTTCCTGAAGTGCCTTGCTCCCTTAGGCTTATTCCTGCTTTAAAATAGAATTCAGGGGTGACTTAGGCTTTTGGGAGCCTTGCATCTCTAATAATTTGTGGGAGTAAGGCTCTTCCATCTCTGAAAGAGTATTGCTTTCCAGCTGCCTTAGGTAGCTCTAATGTAATTTGCTTGGATGCAAAAAGCAGTATAGTAGGTTTGCATGGCAGTTTGCCTGGACTAATATAGCAACTTCTAGATGTTAATTAGTCACAGTGGAGCTCCACAATGCAGCTTGTTTGTTCAGCACTTGCTCAGGTATCTCCATGCTGCATGGCTTTATGGCACATAGGTATAAACCTGGGTGCTTCTAAATTTGTAATTTCTTGCCTGAGAGAAAATTAATGTAAAAATACTCATGCAGATTCCATGTTTTGTAGCTGCCTGCTGATTTCCAGATCAGGTGCTCTCAGCCAGGACCAAACCTGCCCTGCAACACCTCACTCCATCAGCAGGGAACTTTTGACAGGACTAGGTGTGAGATGAAACACTTTTTAGCTCTCGCCATGCCATGCTGTTAAAATGGGAGTCATAAACCCCAACTCTGTCCTACATTGCTCTGTTGATGTTGCAGAACTAACTTAAATGAAGCCTAATTTAAACATATTTAGAGGAAAGGTTGCCTTGAATAAATGATTCCCAGAAGAAGCTGGAAGAAGAACCCTCCATACATCCTTTCTATCTGTCTTATAACTTGAGGAGTACCTGTAGGCTTCCTTCAGGGCTGTACTCAGCATCTAATTTGGAAGCAGAGCTGCAGATAAAGTGGGAAGCTGTACAGATCAGGCTGCATCTAGTTTTTTTCCAGTTCAGCTCTGTTTGGGATGGTTCAGTTAGGAGTTCAGCTTCTCCACTGGAGTCATGGTTAGATACAAACTCAGAGAAGCAATAAATGACCCACATTTTTCACTCCTTTTTTCAGCTTTCAAAAGCCTCATCTTTGCCTTTCCCCTGTTCATTAAGCTAGGAATAATAACAGGTGTAATGCTTAAAAGGACAATATTTTGAGAAAGAGAGGGCAATTTCTATTTGGCCCTTTGTCTTGGGTAATTCCACATTTCTCTTCTCTGTGTGTGTAGCACTGGTGAAAGGTGCCAGACTGACATGCTTGGGGAATGAATAACTCTTTTTATGCACAGTTGGTGTCTGAGTACATCAGAGGTTTTGGGTTAGCAAATCTCCTTAATCCTAAGAAGTAAATCGCTAAAAGACGTTGTTGGTAAATGTTAATTATTTTCCCTGAGATGGAACTCAAAATCAGAGAGGAAGGAGATAAAGAAATATGGACCTGCCTGATAATTCTGAGCATATCACCAGGAAAGGCCTCTCTGCCAGATTGATAAGGGAGTGTCCTGATCTCTCATCTTGTTTTGAATATGCCTACCAATTTCCTATCAAATGTCACAGCCTCCAACCATTTTGCAGCTAACCCATGCAGTGCAAATACAAAACTGCAGAAACAGCCTTTAGCTCCTTGGTGGTGCATTTCCTTTGAAGACAAAACAACTGTGACAGTTTTTCTTAAAATGTGAATTTTCTACTCATGAAAAACAGCCGTTTAGATTTCTAAAAATAACTGTCATCTTTGCATGCCAGAGCTGAGGGGTCTAAAGGAATGTGCCAATTAATTGACTAGGGAACTTAAAAATGGAAACCTGTCAGATGGATGTGTCTGGGCCATAGATCAGGAGGAAAGGAAGATGGAGAGCAATGTGTGTGCTGACATTTCTAACCAATCATGCAGCTTGGGGTAGGCACTCTGAGCCAGGTGATACTAATGGGGAAGGAGCTATTGCTCCCCATCCTCTCTCCTTTGCCAGTCTTAACTGACTCATTGCTTTGGAAATTCTTGGCTAACATATTCATTCATTTCTCACAGAAACTAAGTGTTGCAGCTAGAAATAAAACAGAAGATGGCTAGTAGCGACATATCTATGAAGAATTCATAATGCATGATTTCACGTCTCAGGAACTTCAGAAAAGTTTTAATTTATTCCTTTTCCTGCTCTGCAATATGTCTAATACTTCTGGTATAAAAACCTGCATGATCCAACTGCTCATATTAACAGAACTATTGAGAAATGTTTAGTGGTTATGAACCCTTCACCCAGCACACACAATACCCAGGACACTGGGACCAGCTGCACACATGATAGAGGAAGAATGGACCACCCTCAGTACAGCAGGGAGTATGAAGACTGATTTGTTTGGTGTCTCTGCCCTTAACATTCTCCCTGTGCAGCTCACACAGCTTCTAGCTCCTTCCTGATTCCTCCACAGGTTTTCTGGGTGAATAGGAGGCCATGCACTGGCTTTTCTAAATTATGAATGGTTGAATAATGGAGCAGTACCTGTATTGAGTGGCTCTGGCTTCCCTCTCTCCCAATGCTTAAGAGGCTGAGTTTTACCATGGTGGTAGATCTCCTTTGAGTTTCTTACCTATCTCTACCAACATTTTTTGTCAAATGTTTGTGAATCTGTCCTTGGACTAGAATAACACCTGTACTCCAGCACAATTAAGAAGCTTTTTAGAAAACGAATTTAGCATCTCATGTATTAGATTAATGTTATTATGAGCACATGTCAGAATGTTTTTTTCATGTCAAACACTTGGACAGCTTGAGACTACCTTTGGTGATGATACATTGTCTTTCAGACCAGAAAATCCCCAGCACAACTTTTTCTCCTTGCAAAATTGACTTTTTAAGAGAAGCTTTTTACAATATGTGTAACTTTGATATCACCTTCAAAACAAATTCCCCATCAACCCCAAATATTTTGAATGCAAAAATTCTTTATGGCACTTGTGATTGATGGTGTCTGAATGCAGGTACCCTTCTTCTCTATGTCTTTACTTTCAGCTGACTGCATTGTTGACCTCAGTTCCCATAATGCACAATCCTCAAGAGAATGGGTTCATGATCCCTCATGGGAGTCAGAGTTTGCTCTAAAGAGAGTTTTTGCATAGGAGAAATGGACCAAGAAGAATTAAGGAGTCACTTCCCAAAGGGCACTGCAGGAATATTTCTGACAAAACCCTTTTTCTTTTCACTTTAGGAAAGCATTTTGAATTTTGGGGGTACACCCATTTCTGATATCCAGCCAGCATATTTGTGGATGGTTTGCTTATTAATTATTCAATTTTCCTGCGCATCCTTCTTGCCAACAAAACTCTTAGGTTGGAGACAGATATCTGAATGCCTTGCAAGGACAGTCTGCATTGACAGCACAGAGAGCATGATGGAGTCAGCCAACTCAACCAGCTGCCATAGTGCTGAGCTGTCCACAAGCACAGAAGCATTCCAGAGATGGAGTTATGACTGCAAGAGTCTCACAGTCAGTGTACTAATTTGGTTTGGAGGAGTAATGTGTCTGATGCCATATGGTGGAGCTAATCTTGTTTATCACTGCTTCACTGCCCCATCCATTTGGATCCTAGTAGGAATTCTCACACAAATAGCTATTGCTGAGACCTTCTGCAGAGACAGAGACAGGTGTGAGTGGTCTGGTGAGGTCTCAGGAGAGTGCAGTTGGAGGCTGAATAAAGAGAAGAAAGCTCATCCTTTCTGAATTACACCAAAACACCCAGCATGAGATAGATAAATAGCTCAAATTTGAGAGAGACTTCTAGTGGACCTAGGTAACTGTTTTTTTCATTTCCTCTCATCTCCAGCTTTCTGGATTTTAGTCAGAATATTTTATTAATTATTGAAGGTTTGTCTGTAATTAATTTCCTTAAAAATTCCTATGTAGTGATGCATATTGAGTCCAGTCTAATTCCTCAATGATTACAGGTTTCCTCTTCATGCCTGTCAGGTTAATTCAAAATGCAGTAATTATGTTGCCTAATCTCACCAATAACCTTCCTTTGCAGTAGTTAATGTTGTTTCACTGCCCACCTTGGGCATCTGTGCTGAATTTGATGTTCACCCCAGTTATCAGCAATAGAAGATTAGCCACTGACCACAGACATTGCCTGTGAAAGGTCCATGCTTTGAAGTATTGCTTGGCAAAATAAATGCTAGACTGAGTGTGGAAACAAAAGACCTTTTTGTGGGACTTGACAAGTCTTTGAACACACCCAAAAGGGCCAAATGGCTTTTTGATACGGTCTTGAGTTGGCAGCAGAGTTTCACCCTCTACAATTTTGCTGTCACCTTTTCATTCTCATGTATTTCAAGGGGTCCAGGGTTACTCCCAGTGTGAGGTTTGCCTCTGACTCCACTGAGAGCAGGCACTTACCCTCTGTGGTTCAGTGGCTATTGGAAGAGCATGTCAGGGCACCTGCTAGCAGAGGGATGTCAGCTCCTTAGTTCCATCAGGAAATGGTGTGTGCAGCAGCTAATTTACTGCTTGAACACCTTGATTCTAATGGGTGAACCTGTATAAAACCTTTCTTTTCACACTCCACCGTGAGTCATGTTAGGAAGAGTGCAGGGTGCCAGCTTTCTAGTGTCTGTGAGAAGCAGAGCAGTGTTCACACTTCCCAAAGCATTAGTCATTCAAATCCACCCTCAGTCTTTCTTCTGTCATACATTTATTTGTGCATGAGCAGGTAAGCTCAGAATAAGTTAGAATCTCTTCTATGAAAGAAGGAGACATGTAAGACAAGTTTTAAAATAAAAATCCTGCAACTCCACTGTTGTGTGTTTAACTTCTACCTGTGGCACCTGTAAAGCCATCAGATTGGAAGAAACCTGAAAGCAAAAGCTGTTGGCATGCTTTTCAGAAGTTTTCCTTCTCATTCTTCTATTATAAGGAAGAGATTATCCCAGTATTTGGGAGAAAAAAGGATAAAGTTCAACCATGCAAACCCATCCTCCTCTTTCTGGCCTTCTTGACATCCACTTGGATTTCACCCCTGAAGCTTAGTTATAGGCTGTGTGATCATTGCACACAACACAGCAGCTGGAAAGAGAGCCTGGATAGCTGCTGCTGTCCTGTGCCAGGACAGGGTGAAGGTGAGGAATAAGAAAACCTAGAAAAACAAAATTGGATGAGGTAATTTTGTTTCTCACACTTTCAGTGGATCTCTCATGTCAAATCCCAGAGACTGAAAACATAGCAACAGCTTCAGCTCTGTGGTGCAGCCCAAGAATGAGCAGTGCCATCAAACCTGCCTGCTTTTGGGTGGGATTCTGCAGGTTTTATATATGTGTAAATATCAATGTGCACATGTATGTGTATATCACCTGAAGACAGTCAGCATTGTAATAGATGTGCAGAGTCAGGAAGGGATATATCTCATTCTACATTGTTTGGAATTAGACTGTTAAGGAACAATGGTCAAAATATCTGCATAATCCCCAATCCCAGCACCAGGTTAAGCACAAGCAGTTATCTTTTCTCTCTCACTGAAGTGCACAGAAAATTAAAGAACTGACAGTATCCTGCCAGAACAAGTGCTCTGTTGCTCAGACTAGTTTTTGGAAGAAAACAAATTCTAGACAAAGGAGATTTCCTTCCTCTAAAATTATCTTTTCTTTCTATAGACCTACTGACAATATCCTATGAACAGTAAACTCCAAACACAATAGTAAAATGAGGAACAGAAGAGCAACACCAATTATTTGGAAACAACAGGAGGTGAAGGAGAAATTGTATCTTCAATATTCCCAAATCCCTCTCCAAGTGTGAGGAGGACAAACAATCAAACAACTCTTCTGCATTTTCTTCCCTCTGCCTCTTTGCATCATTGGCATCACAGAAAGCAAGCAGCTATGATGTCTCATAGACCCAAGATTATGTTGTGCTCTAAACCTTCTCCTTCCCACCTCTGGAAACTTTGCTGTGCTGGCTGTGCCCATTCTCACGCTGAGTGTTTTCCTTGAGACATCAGTGTCTATGAGTTTGAATGCATGAATGAAATTTTGCTCTCATTTTCTCAGACACATGCATTTGAGAGACATTTATTGGACAAAGGAACAGGCAGGACCCAAAAGATGCAGCACCAGCCCATCATCCTTCCCCAGCTGACAGCTACAGAGTGGTCTGGTGGTGGGAAGAGGTGGCTCCCAGCATCCCACAGCCCTGCAGTCCATGCTGACTGCCAGTGTTTTCCCTGCTCTTGATCCATTGCCCTCACAGCTCCAGCCTGCACACCAGCTGTCTCTCACCAGATAGAAACCATATCCCTTGACCTCAGTGACACACTTCAGTGATGAACAAAATGCCGCGATGCTTTTTTGTTTTCCGAGCAACACAAAAGAAATGTGACAAGGTGGCTTAAAACTTTGTCCAAAATCTTGTTTTCTGTAGTTAAACTTGAGTGCAGATGCTCATTGTAATTTCAGGAAAATTTAGGCTTATTTAGCTTTACCAACCATAGCTCTTTCATGACTAAGAGTACTCTCAGAAAGTTTCTCCTTAAAACTGTCTCCCACTGAGGACCACAGACAGTTATGGACAGTTATTTGATAATAAGTTATTTGATAGTTGTCAAAGATATTTTTTGTGGGTCAAATGATATATAGCTCATTGTCTAAGCCATATCTCCAAGCTTTTGATTACCTCTTGGCTAATAAGGAGTTCCTCACAGAAGCTAAAGAGTATTGTGTTAAAGAGAAAAAGGTTGAAATAATGAGTTAAAAGAAATGCATGGAAATGGTATAGATCTTTTATTGTAGGACCTTTTTTTTCTAGAACACATAAACAAAGGAGACAAATAGTTCTGGCTAAAATAATTGTGAAAAGCTCACTCCTACAAGTCCCACTGAAAGAAAACTTTCATCTCTAGATTCAACCTCCATTATCTGACAGAAAATGGAACTATCTGCAGGAAATGAAAAACCTGACAAAGATTAAATGTGGGATTCACCTAATCTAACTTCATCTCCTTGAAATTCAGGCGACTAAATTAAAGCCATACTCTTGGCTCTCTATATTGAGTACAGAGTAGGAGAAATACCTCCAAAGATAAATTAATATTCTGTCTTATAGTCATCTGTCTTACACAGGTATGAGTTGCCTTCAAGAGGGGTGTCCATCTCCTCTGACCACTGAAAAAATCCTGACAGGCTTGGCAGAAAAGTCTTGACTATGAAAGGCCAAGTATGTTCAGTCCTATGGGTCAGAGAGTGAAGTGGTCATGCCTAGGGAGAGTGGAAGGCACTGGTTTGTTTTGGCTTGGAGAACAACCTAGGACAGGGACCAACACTGATATGAACGCATCAGATACAAAACACAAACAAATTTGGGTCCTTTCTCTGCTACTGCCATAAAATATGCAATTTTTTTCTATTAAAAATGCAGTGGTGTTGTCTTGAAAAATAGTTGTCTTTATGAAAACATAAAGAGAAGTTCTGTATGTAAATACATGGACACCAAGGGGTTTTGTTTCCCTTTTACTCACTGACTTCATTTTTTACTGTGAGTGGTAAAGCAAAACCCCTCTGTAGAAACATTCACTCCTACAATGTGTTATGGATTTCCAGTGGTGAACTATTAGGTGTTTTGCAATTAACACAGCATGAAAGAGCCATCACTTCTATGGATCTCTGAGTTCACATTTTCCTCTAATGAGAGCCAAGATAAATTGTTCCAGTTTCAGTGTATTGGCTACCAAATTGACCCTGATCCATAGCTCACTTCAGGCTTCCGTAATTCCAATAATCTTGCAGTATGTTTGGATCCACCAGTTGAGAATGTCTAAAATTCACTCATGCTACTCTAGAAGCTAAAGCCAGAAGAAAAACACATATATTCTGCTCAGGTTTAATTTTTTTCCTTCTCTTCCTGTGAAATATAACACCACTTCCACATCCATTTACACTGGTATTTTTCCCAGAGATTAAATACTGCAAAACCTGACCGAGTGCCTTAAGGCAATTCCTTAGTGATGGAATCATCTTTATTAACAGATGACATAATTTCTCTTCTCAGAGTGCAAAATGCAGAGTAAAGAGAGGTGAAGGGACAGAGGCAACTTTCTTTATGCCCCCACCATATTTAACAAACCTTGTCCATAGAGGAGTCTGACAGTGCACTTTCTACTCTGGGTTCATTTGTATATATTCTTCAGAAGAGGCAGCACATGAATGATGCTGCTGATTGTTGCTGTCAGCATTAGAGGTGGATGTTAAAAAAGAATGGATATTTCTCTGCACATCAGCACTTCCCAAAACTCACGTCAGTGATTGCACACTGTAAAATGATTGTGCTTATGCTGGGTATGTAGCACAACCTGTGGAATTCCTGGGTCAGAAATCTTACTTAATAGGTATGGAACAGGGCTCTGGGAAGTTTTGAGGATGTGGGTCATGAATTTTGCAGGTCCTACAGAGCAGCTGGTTACAGCTAGGTCCTGAAATAGTGATTATGAATAAAAAACCAAAAGGGGATTCGACCTGAGTTCCTAATCCTGGTGAGCAGGTATGAACTGAGTGCCACCCACATGGCAGGAGCTGTGAGCAATGATTGAAATAATGGTCTGTTTGTGCTCTCCCAAATGCCCTAGGAGAAATTCCTAATAATGAGATCCATAGCACTGGTGAGGTGCTGGAGGACAGTTTGTACATGAGCCCCGTTCTGTGTGAATGACATGGAAGTGCTACACCAGTGGGTTTTGGTCACATCAGGGAAAGAGTCATCAAAATGTTGGAGGATGGGAATGGCAGATCAGTCCATCTCTGGTCTCCAGTGTCTGATGCTTGATATGTCTCCTTTTAGAGCCACATTAAAGATGCTGAGAGCAGCCTTGTTCCTCCTGGAGGCCAGGCCTGGCTGCTGAGGCTCAGGGATCCCCTCATGCTCCAAGGGGATCAGGAAAAGCCCACAGAAGCCTTTGGGGAGGTTACCATGAGCAGGACCCATCCCATTTCAGGGCACATCACTTTCAGCTCCCACCTGTGTCACAGACCTAGCCACATCACAGCAAAATATTGGGCTGTAACAGGAAACAATTAGTGAAGAGCTGTCAGAAGAGATATATAGCAGACAGACAGTATTTTAAAGTTACATAGCTAGTAATTTTTTCTTTTTTTTTTTTTTTTAAAGTCAGATTCTTCAATATTCTTGCCAGCCTGAAGCATTTTCATAGGAACTTTATCCAAACCAGGACTGCCTCAGGGACTGAAATTTGAAAATTTCAATCTGCTGAAGACACACCCCTTCTCCAACCCCTCTCCCTAGGTTTATGCTATGTATTTTCCTGTCTTTGCCTTTGCCTTGCTGTTTTAAGGTTATCTTCTTTGGCTCTTGAGATCCTCAATTTTATTCTCTGCCTGGGGTGCACACATGCAGCAAAGGGGCTGGAGACAAGAGCCTGGTTTGGGATGTAGCACCCCATTCTCCTCCTCAGCCTCCATCTTCCACTCAAGGAAAACAAGATCATTGCAGCAGTAACCTGATTCCCACCAGTGCAGCAGAAATCACTTGCTTCTCTCATCTCTGTGAATTGCAATATCCTGCAATATCTTCCCACATATTCAGGCATCACTGTTGGATGACACAAGGCAGGATTCCTTTGCAGAAGGAACTTAATGGGTAGGAAAAATACTGCCTTACTGCGTAGCTTCCTGTTGATTTACAGTGGTATCTGACTTCTCTCAGGGTGTTTTGTCTCTGAGGCAATTTGAAAAATCTCTGTTTATGCTAATTTTGATATCTACTTTATGTTCTAACATACCAAACAGAGTTTGGCATTTGTGTTACTGAGAGCTGGCCAACAGGTCACTACTTTGCACAATTGACCTCCAACAGAAAGGAAGCCAAATCCAGCTGAAGTTTGAATAACACTTCTTGGAGCATAAGAAATAAGTAAGTTCTTTTCTTCAACTATAAGCATTAGATGCTTGTTTAATGAAAAAATTAGTTAAGGGTGACAATTTTTCATACATGTCTTTAGAAAAAGGGTATATATATCAGAGCCCATGATCTCATGTATCATAAATCTTCTAAAAGTAAACCTGGGAAGGATTTAAATTAGCCTCCTAATCCCACACCCTGCACTGAAAAAGGCAAGTAGTATGTACTGAGGCCACCTCTAGCAGATATTTGATTTATAATCTCAGAGAAAACCAATTCTGCAGCCCATCTAGGCAACTTGTTGTAGTGCTTCCTTGTACTTAGTTAGGAAGCTTTCCCTAGTATCTAACCTAAATCTTTGTTTCTGCAGATTAAGACAATTACTTCTTGTTTGACCACTATTGAACTGTCTGAACAATTGATCGTTCTTCTGTGGTGTTACTATAAAAACAAAACAAAAACTACTGGAAGATTAGAATCATATCTTTGTTTAATCTTTTTTACATTAAATAAATCCATTTTTTTTAGTATGTGCCCCTAAACCTCTTATTGTTTTCCAGTCACCTTTGGACTAGATTCCAATTTTCTAGATTATCTATTATCTCAATCTTTGTCACACTCTTACAGATTAAATGCCTCATGTTTGTTTTATAGTCAAGTCTTTAATAATATGTTATGTAGCAATATGCCTTTTAAAAATAATATAAAATTTTCCTCCTTAATATGTATGTGATTTGCTGTATTCTTTCAGATATTATACTGGTTTGTAGCTGAAGCTTTTTTAAAATTCAGTGCTGGATTTCCTTTTTTCAAATGGAGCATCCTTCATGCTTTTATTAAATTTCATTTGCTAATTTCAAACCAAACCTCCAGTCTACTCAGATCACTCTGTATTTTGCCATCTGAAAGTACTATTTCACAGATGAAATGCCTTCACATGCTGCTGTGAAGCACCACTGACCTGAATAAGTCTTCATTTCAAGGGCTTTTCTATTGAGATTCTGGAAGAGGTCCAGGTATGAAGTCATTACATGGTCAATTATTTGCCAGTCTGCCACAACAGTGTTTCAAGCACACGTACTGGTACTCTATGTGTGTGAGAAATAGCATGAAGAGGGAGAACTTTAAAATACCAAAACTGACATTTCTGCTTTTCCATAATACTTTAGAAGCGTTCCATTTTTTTAATATATTTATAAATGACTGTGTGCACTCAACACTGATTTGCCCACACATTGTCTGTTTAGGTTTTTGTATTTTTTCTGACAATAAACAATCCTTCTCTTCTACTTTTTGTTTTTTTAGGCTGCCTCGGGGGTCTCCTGCACATAAATAATATTTTTTCATATGGTCTTTTTTCTTCTCCCTGCAATTATCTTTTTAAACTAATGAGTACTCAAAAGTGAATTGTATTTGAAACCAATGGAGGTCAATAGGGGTGACTCAGTATTATGTTAATTTAGTTCTTGGTTCCTGTTTTATATTTCCAGGTCCTTTCAGGTTTAAGAGTGAAGAACAGAAGCTTTTGTGTTTCGATGTTTACATGAGTTTTCCCCTTTTGCTGAAGTATAATGGTTGATATTTGCATTTAATTAAGGTTTAACTGGAAGTGATAGTGGAGTTGGCTTCATTAGGCTTGAAAGATGTTCTTGAAGCAAATAAATATTAGCATCCTGGCTAAGGGAGAAACTAAAGAAAATAACAATGATGAATTAAAAAAAATAAAAAAAAAAGAAAAGAAGAGAGAAATATCTTTCACACATCACAGGGTTTTCTCCAGATTTATCACAAAAATGAAAAGCACTTTGAAGATGGGAAATTGCAAATGCAGAAACTGTGTCTTCGTATCTCCAATACGTGTAGCCACATGCTTCAAATGAAAGTGACTGATAGAAGTGTTACCAGAAAACTGCAGCCAAGAATCAAAAAGGGACTGCTGGATTTTAAAATGTGTGATTCATTTTCATGTCATGAAGACGAGAAATGGGTTTTCTTTTTCCCCTTCTCTCCCTGGCTTTTGAACCATTCCTTCTCCTTTCTCTGGAGGCACAGTTAACCTTTGGTGTGTTTTCTTGTGCTCAAGCATCTGACTAGGAGAGGAAAACGATGTGTTTTCCTTCTTTAAATACCAAAATGTCATAAATTCCCACCTCCATGCATCGTCTCCTTTTCTGAAGATGTAGGAGTGATTTCCTTCTTAATGTTTTTCTAGAAGATCTGTGCAAAAAGGACTGATTTAAAATCAGTAAGATATACATACTCTGGTAATGGAAGACAGTTTTCAGAACTTTGACACAAGTTTGGCAGACAGTTTTGCCTTCTAAAAGATCCTGATTTTCAGAAAATTCTATATTACAATAAATAAATCCACTCCCAGGCAGCTCATATTAAACATCAGAACTGAAGCATGCAAAATCTGAAGGTGCATTCATAATCCTTAGTCAGATACCAGATCTCAGTCATAATCCGCATTGGTTGCCAAGGTCTTAAGACCCATAGTACATCTGATCAAATTTTCTGTTCATGGGACAAATTTCCTTTAATGCCATCATTGGTTTCCTATCAGCTGAACCATTTTCCCAAGGAATTAATCAACAGGATGACATTCAGAATAAGCTTCTGGGCAGCCTGGAATGAGAGGAGTAAGTGTCAAATTTGAACTACATAAAAATTTGTATTTAATTTGATTGAGATTAATAAAATAATACTAAATATTTTATCTGTATATTTTGTATTATTTCTTTTATTATGCTTCTTATATTTTATTGTTATGATTTTTTGTATAATTTGAATAATGTTTTTATTTATTCATAGTTGTTTGATGCTAGCAAAAGATAAAAGTGAATACCTAATACTTAGAAATCTTCAGAGAAGAAATATAATGACAATTGACTAATTTATTTGCTATGAAGTAGAAGATATTACATTAATCTTTACTGGACTTTAAAAAGATAGTCTTTGTTCTTGTAAGCAACCTGAGCAATCAAAGAATGAAATGCAAAAGTTCTGAGTAGAAAGCTGCAGTCACTACTCAGCAATGCAAAGTAGAATGACACATGCAAATTAAAGTGCATACGGTATTTTCAAGCTCTAAATCAAATTTGTTTGGACAAAAATGATGAGAAAAAAAACTTCAGACATGCTTAAATCCCATTTTCTGAATTGATTTGAGAATCATGAGGCTTGAATCTCATTTTAGGTCATTGAAACTCAAGAAACTGAAGGTCAAAATCCAAATGCCATCACCTGTACTTCCTAACACCTAGAAACGGGAAATCCAGGCTCACCAGTGATGTCTCACAATGACTCAGATAACCTTTACTGCTTCCAAGGCCTCTTTCCTGTCACTGCAGAGAGTCTGCACCCTTGGTGAGAGCCTTGGTTAAGGGACAGATGATGAACAAGAATGGAAAGACAGCTGATACAAACCAGCACATCAGGTACTGCATCCAGCTGGAATTCATCGCGCCCTGTTTTGAGCGGGCTCCTGGAATGTGCACGGTAGTAGCAGACCATTAGATCAACAATTAAAATAATCTTGACCTGGTCCTAAGCTGTCAAAGTGTTTGTTGTGGTCTCTTCAGTTACGAAGTTACCAAATGACTTTGATTCATATTTCTTTCAATGGTCTGTCCAGTGTCGATTTGATGAATGAATAATAATTAACCATAGTTAAACATAATCACAGAATAATCACATAAACACATGGATAAACATAATCCCAGAATACTCTGAGTTGTAAGGCACCCACAAAGATCATCAAGTCCAACTCCTAAGTGAAGAGTTGGACTTGATATGGGGATTGAATTCATGATTGGTGTTGTTATCACCATGCTCTCACCACTGAGTTAATCTCAGGGTCATGGAATTGACTTTCTATTGAGTTATTCTTAGTTTCTTGTTCTAGTTTCCAGATGATGTTTGTATCAGTCACTAATGAGACCAAAATTTGCTTTGCCAAAGAACTACTGAGGTTTTTAAAAGACATTTTAAAGAAGGAAGTTTTAGACATTTCTACTTACCCTGAGGTTTCCTTAGCCTGGCCTAAGCATTGAGGGTATGAATGACTTTTATTTTAAACCATTTTCATATCAATCAGATTTCCAATGCTTATTAACACTGATGTTTCCCCTGAGCAAGAAAAACACACAAAATTTAGTTTATATGCTCTAATGTTTTTATGGTGCCCATTTAGAATTATTTTGATATACCAGTCCTGGAGGCAGAACTACTCATGATTGCATGCAGAGAACTTTTATACCTCTTCTACAGTGAATCAGCCTGATTTCTAATGATACTATGATTTTTTTTTTGTATGTCCCTGACCTAGGTAAGGCTGGTGTTGTTTTGCTACCCATTAAATGAGGAGAAAATCATCACATTTCTAGATGGTGCAGCAGCAGTGCTGGAACTTGCAGGTTTGAAGTACTCAAAACTTATTTTTACATTGGATATTTGCTGAATTTCCATGAATGTTAAAACTCTTCTTTGAACCTCCAGAATCTTGAAAAAGATTTTCCATTGAGCACATGACTATGTTTCTGTCTGTTGGGTTTATTTTAAGAACACGGCAGTTGAGGGGATTGAGTAAAGTGAAGAAGCAAAGACAAGCCAGGAGCAAACCACAGCAGGCTGGAGGAGTGATGAGAAAAAGTTTAATCCGCAAAGTGGCAGCATTAATGCATCAAGAGTGGAAGGGAACCTGAGACAAATACCTTGGATGGTGGGAGGTGTCTGGAAGCCCTTGTGAACGATGGTAGACAGCATATGGTGTGTGGGTGTCCACTGTGATCTGTTTCCCCCCAGCAGCACATGAACAGTACCCAGTCTCAAAGTCATATTTCCTCCTAGCTATAGTTCTACACGCTCTTCATTTTTATCCTTCATGCCCGCCTGAAATGATACATTTGAAATGGTTTTTGGTCTGTTCTAAGCATTTAATTCCTAGAAAGATATCAAGGCACCAGAGGGACTTTTAAGAGGAGAGAGAAAGAAAAGCTGTGGAGGTGATTCATAGTAAGTAACAATGGTAATTGTGATAACAGTGGTTGCTGCCCATTTCCCTACAGCAATTTCAACATGTGTCCTCACCAGATACCTTCACATTATCTATTTTTAAGGGGACATTCTTTATTGTGTAACAGTATGTTTCTGTATTTAGCAAGATATAGAAAGGAGAAAGGGGAATGGCTGTAGGTCCTGATTGCTAGAGCTTAGAAAAGAGAGAGAGAAGAGGAGGAGATAAAATGTTTTAAATGTATGTGTCCAAGAATTGTCAAAAATAAAAGAATGTGGAAGAACTAACAATAATGTTAATATTAATATTATTAATATTAATATTTATAAAATCCCCTCATTTTGAATGTGGAAATGGTGGATGAAAAATTACAGCCAGATTAACGAAAGTCAGCTGGGTAGACCCTGAACTCCAATTCTGCAACAGCAGAATTTTCAGGTCTTGCTCTCTCCCTCTTACATCCTTCAGGACAAAGAAAAAAAAAATCTGACAGACCTTTATCCTGGTGTCATTGAGATCACATTTTGAGAACAATGATAGAATTGAAAAGGCAATTAGGTCACAGTTTGGCTAACACAACCTCTGTTGTCACTGGTGTTGTGTCAGAAAGAAAGACCCCCTGTCAGAAACCAAAGTGGCTCTGAGTGAGTGGCTGTGAGAGAAAACTTGTTTTTCATTTGCATGATGAGAATATCAAACCTGACAGTGAGAGAAGCATAATAAGTAGAGAAGAGCAAATAAGAAACCCTCGTTTTTTGTCGATTCACTGTTTACAGTGGGTACTAAAATCCTACTATTAAGATTTATAATTGTTCAAGGCTTTATTGTTTAGACACTTAGAAGTCATCCACTAACTCATATGTTTTAATTTCAGAGTAATCAAATAGAAACCAAGAAATCTTCATAAACTAAGGAGCACCTAATCTCAGAACATTAAATCACAGCAAGATATTTTGATTTGAACATTCACATCTAGAACTGAACATAAAGCTCTTAAGAGACCTGATGATATGGGCTTTACTTTTACCCAAGAGCAGATTCACATAGTTATCTTTGTTTGTTTGTATATAAAGGGTTATTGTTATAAATGAGTGTGTACTATATTGTAAACCATAATTAACTAACAAAGATTTAGGGAGAAAATAATGAATTTTGACGGATTAATTATTGCTTCAGGTGATATAACTAGCATAGAAATATAGCAAGGAATTGATTCTATGGTCTGAATTCGTACCTGAAATTGTCACTGGTTTACTGAAAACACTAAAGTTGTACTTGCAACCACTGAAAGCAGCAGACAGTATGTTTGCTCTACTGATATTTCCAAACTGTGCCTTTACCACCAGTTGGTTTCTAATCCTTTCCTTTAGTATTTGTTCAAATCTTGAGATCAGGTTCCATCAGTGCCTATCAAAACAGGAATGACATTTCTGGGCAAATCTTACTGAAGCAGTCATTTAGCACTGTCATCATATATTAGAGAGTAAACTTAAATTTGTCAGGTAGCAAACCTGCTTAGAAACAGAACAACACATTGGTTATGAAAAACAATTTGGTATCAATTATGCACCTAAACTCATGACTATGCATTGTGTTAGCTATGCATGCTTTGTGCCTCTATAGAGTTTTGACTCCAAAAGATGCAGCCTGTGTCTTGGCAGGGTGTGTGTATCAATGTGTGGAACACTTGATGTGAAAAACAATCAGTTGTGACAATCAGCCAGTCAGCAATCTTGAACACTTTCCATCTCTGCTCCATTTATGGGCATCAGTAAATAAAGCTCTGTTCTTAAAGCTGTGCTTTCATTTATTTTTTTCTGCCAGCTAGTGCCAGGCAACTTAGTGGAGCCTTCCAACATTGCCTCCGTATGGAAATAAATTGAATCAACATTGCATTTTTTCCCCCAGCATAAAATGTTCCTCTTGATTTCACACTCTTTTTCCTTCATGAGAAAACAGCTTCAAAATAAACAATTAGAGGGCCCTTGTAAACTTTGCTATCAGTTACTTAGATGTGTTTTTGTGTTTGTTTTTTAATAAGTAGTTGCATTAAAGAGGAAAAGAGGGAGAAAATCTAGTTCTACAGCTGCTGGTCCTCANGAAAATCTAGTTCTACAGCTGCTGGTCCTCAGTTCATTCTCAGAAGAAGACTAATCATCTCCAGATAAGTGTTACAGTGGTTGAACCTTTGAGGAGAGATGTGCTTCAGTCTGATCCTTGCAACTTGAATTTGGATTTTAAAATGGTCTTTTTTTTCCCCAATGTTAAATGAATTCTTGTTTTTTCTGTGTAATTTTCTTCTTGGTTTACAGCAGGGTTCAAAAAATCCAGTAGATGACTTTGCTCCTGTGACCTCCCCTTCTTCTTTTGTTTCCAGT
>WBNO01003186.1:1846-13212 GCA_013400575.1 Peucedramus taeniatus | reverse complement strand
TCAAGTTTCTTTGCAGACATGGATACCATCCATTTGTTTAATCTAGACTACTAATGTTTTTCCCTACCCTAGAGCAATTGTAAAGCAAAATAGTTTTAGAAGCCTATTGTAAATTGAACACTATCGTTTAATAGCAATATAAAAAAGCAACAAAAATTTAAAATATCTGAAATTACTGCAATTTTAGTAGTTTTAAAATGACAACTGGGTATATTCTAATCTGCAAGCATGGGAATCAGGTCTCTTTCTCTTGCAAGATTTCACTGTCCTTTACAGATTTCTTTCAAAAAAGGAACAGGAGTGAAGTTCATGGAAATACTTCAGTGTTTGTGGTGTTTCACTGGATATGTGAGCTGCAATGCAGAATTCCAAGCTGCATGGCAGCTTGATTTACATGGCAATGAGACAACAGAGCCAAGCTGAAAATAATTCCTTGGATCTTTTAGCCTTACAAAACAGAAGGACTAGAAATATTACAACCTATTGAACTCTTTGACAAAGAGATTAGAACTGTGACGGCAGCAATCAGGAGGAAGAGCTTTAAACAAAATGCTAAAGTAGTGAAACACCTTTTCTGCACAGCACAGCATGAGGCCAAAGTGCCTGATCTGACTCTGAGCAGCTTCTGTGTTCTCCCAGAGTCTTCCTTGCAAAGTTCAGAAGTTTTAGGGTTGCTTTATATATTTAACAGTATTTTGAGCTAGGTCGGGTTTTTGCTTTACTGCAATCCATGTACCAAAGAAACTACTTTTGGGTGGCTTCACACCAGTGGACTGTTTGTGACATAAAGCAGTATTATAGCTGTTTTGGAGAAGATGATATTGCTATTGACACTGTATTAGGGATTCCTTCCTTTTGTTTATCTACCTCTTCTCCCCTACCTCAGTCCTCCAGGGTTTTTTTCACTTATTGTGTCCTGGCTTTAATTAATTTCTTTCTAGAAGGAGCATTCATTTATCCATGTTTCATCACTAAAAGCAGTTGTCAAACCTGATACTGAAGCCTTTAACACCAAAGATTCTGTGCGTCTTCAAAACTGCAAGATGTTTGATATAAAAGGAGGAAGAGATAATAGCACATCTTTTAGAGAGAAGTAAAAATGAAGAAGTATGCCCATGGTAGAGTCAATCTGGGAACTGATGTTGGACTGTTTTGTTAGACATCTAAGTCTCCCATTTCATGTCTACTTCACTGGCCTATCAACACCTAGAGTTGGGGGAAGTATGGGCAAAGTTCTTGAAACAAGCACAGCATCACTGGAAAAAATGGTTCAAATCTCCTAAAAGGATTCTTTAGACAACAAAAATTTCTGTTGGTGGAAGCTTGTGAATGCACACAGTGATCTTTAAAGAATAACAGCTCCACTGATTGAGCTAAATCATGTTATGTTAATATCCATGTAACTAGAGATAAGAGTACTACATCCAAGGCCTCAAAGTGTTCACCGAGAACTGATTATTCTTCCTTTTACAAGAGAAATACATTCCTTTTGTAATAAGGTACAAATCCTGATTTCCATGGGTTTATTCTGTCATTTATTTTATTACAGTTTACAAAACTGTCCAGAGTTTCTTATAGATTAAGATTCCATGCATCATTTTCTGCATAAACTGATTCTATTCAGCTGGCTTTGACTCTGTGTCCAAATTTTCTGACAAAATATTACATGTCAAAGAGCTTTGAAAAGTCAAGAGACTAAAGATGTTTTGTAATCTCTTCAGGTGTGTAAAATGTATTTGATGAAATCAAAATTTGATGAAATCAAATAGAGCTACTTTTTAAATTCTTTCTAGCCCAAGTAAAAGTTTCACCATCTGTTACAGCTTCACAAAATTCTCATAAAATATCCATTATGACAAATGACTTCATATACACAATGGACTTGTGATTTCTTTCACTGAACTTGTCTTTTTAGAGCTCCTAAATGAATTACTAAGCTTGCTTGAATTACTAAATTTAAA
Source organism: Peucedramus taeniatus (assembly GCA_013400575.1). Classification (NCBI taxonomy): domain Eukaryota; kingdom Metazoa; phylum Chordata; class Aves; order Passeriformes; family Fringillidae; genus Peucedramus; species Peucedramus taeniatus. Next base: position 11,251 of record WBNO01003186.1, on the reverse strand, counting down.
AAAACCAGTTAAGTGTACCTTTTCATTAGTGGCATTAGTCTTTAAAATGCAATGCAGTGAGCACTACAATTTTTTAAATTACTTCCCATCTGTAGGGGCTTATTAACTAATTATATATTAATATTAGCAGGATGATCAAGTTTTATGTAGTTTTCTAACTTCCTGAAGATACATTTGATTGACATAATTGGGCTTTTGGTTACAGAACAGCATCTGCCTCCCATCTCAATTATATCACTGTAAATCCAGAGAAATGTATGTTTTTTTCAGTTTAGACACTTGCCTGTCAAAATGTTCCATAATCTAGAAACATTTTAATGTTTTATTTTAGTCCAGAACAAGTAAGAGCTTTTACTGTTGTTATTATTATGTGAAAGGTACTTCTTGTTAAAAGGTAATAGGCAAACAAAAAGAGAAATGGAGAAAAATATCATTGGCTTTTGAGAGGTATAAAATACTGTACAAAGTATTATATAAGAGTAGGATGGGGATAAAGGTATGGGGTAAAACACAGCTATATATTTCTTTTTCAAAGTTCTTTTATCAGGGTGTGTACACTGAAGCAGTGTTTTACTGTAATTCTACCTTTCTTTTCCCTCATTGCAGCTCGTAATTTTAAGAAAGAGATCAGTCTGGCAAGAATGCATATTCAGCATGAAGAAAAAAATGGAGATAGACAAAAATGCAATATCAAGATCAGCAATTTCGTTGGCTGACTTCCTACATCAGTCCTTAGAGAACACCTTTACAAGAATTAGTCCTATGTCCGGATGTTTTTACATTTTAATTCCGTTTAACATACTAATTCAAATGCCCTTTAACAACACTTTAACAAGTACTGTATTTGTAATGCAGTTTGCTCTCTTTGAGGTTTTCCCTACATATAACAATTTGATACTAAAAGCTAAAAGCTGCATTTATTTCAGAAACTAAAAAATGGCTACAGTCTTCAATTTATTTTTGGAAAAGTACTTGTTTGATGATTTCATAAAAGGCATTTCTCCCGTCTTCTTGCCAGAGGCAGACAAAGTTTATGCAAATAGTAATTTCAACACTGGCTGTGATTTAATAACAGGGGGATGGTCTCGACTTAGAGTGAAATAACTGTGTCAAACTGGAAGGCATTAGTAATATAACAATTTACAAAAAAGAAGTGCCAGTTATTACTGTGTTCTTGCCTGAAGGAATTAAATGTGGTTAATATTTTATAGATATAATTATTCTTTATTCTGCCCATCATAGTCAGAAAACAAGCAAATCTTAGTAATCTAACAATTATAGATTTAAATCAATAACCTGGCTTTGGGTTCTAGGAAATGCTTCCCACAATCATCTTCAGACACTGTATGTCTGTCTGTTTCATACAGTCCTTCTGAGTTTCCAAAAATGAAGGAAAAGCCAACTGTCAACATACATGCTTTTACTGAAGCGCCTGCTAGGGCAGCTTTTTCCAGGTTTGGCTTTGTGCTGCAGGGGAAGACATGGATGTGTTTTCCCCACAACTGTGGAATTGTATTAATGACACAGTTCTGAAGTTTCTTTAGATGTCAATGATGAGAGCAAAACTCTGCCCTAAAAGTAAACAAGATCTTCCTTACTTTGTCAACCATCAAAACTTAGACGTTAAAATGCAGCTAGCTGAACTGCCAGAATAACCAGAAATTGCATATCTATGCTGGAAAACTTATTTTAAAGTCTTTCTAATATTTTTTGCTCTCTTTCCTTAAAATCAGCACAAAATAAAGTTTCTGCAAATACCCACTCTGTTTAACAACACGATCAAGGCAAGAATTAATTAAGAATAATTAGGCCAACTCAAGGCATAGTTAGAGACACGTTTGCTAATTAGAAAATGAACTTTTTAGTCAGGCATTGGGTATCTGCTTGCTGGCAGGAATGGAGAGATCTCATAAATGCATAAGTGATTATCTCTGTAGCATCACAAAGTATCACCATGTTACTGTGATCAAACATCACATGCTGCATGAATTCCTGAAGGATATTAGCTATAAATTTTTCTGAACCAGGTGGCACAATATAATATTACACCTCTTTCCAGAGAGAAAAGTGGCATTAAAGTGGACTGATTTATTGAGAGGTGATTACTCAGTAGTTGTTATGTTTGTTTCTGGTTCTGGTTTGAATGCACCATTTGGTCAGATCAATTTCTGGCCTTATCAACAAAGGAGCCAAACTACAAAACTTTCCCACATTGGCTGGGATTAATGGAGATGAAACCCAAATCCTGTCTATGCTTTCTGGGTCAAATTTGAGGTTGTACATAATGACTGCAAGTTATTCCAGCCATCAGTAGGAATTGGCCCTTGGAACCAGGTTACAGATAAAACAGACGCACATACTGCAGGATGTCAAGTCTCAGCACCCACCCCTTGGTTGTTTAAATCTGCTCCTGCTGCACTTCACTGTTTGCTGATGTGTCATGTTTTGGCCTCTTCATGCCAGATTTGTGAAGAAAAGGGCTTATGAGCAGCATTGTAGTGGTGAAACTGCAGCTATGTGTTGTAAAGTGGGCAGTGTAATAACAGCTTCCCAGAATTACATTGCCAGTAGAACTGTATCAAAAAAATATCAGCTGTCTTAAGGGAATGCAAAGTGGGACTGCTTTTTTTTCTTCTTTTTTTTTTTTCCTTCAGTTTTCTCCGTTTGTTCCTAGATGGTGTTTTTTGTGAATTATGACATGGATTGTTTTCCAGATGCAGGTTCTTCTATTATTTTCTGTGATCAAGCAGTTCATTGAACTCTTTTGTCAAGGCGAGAGATTGTATTGTGAAGTTCTTTTAGGGTAATATCACAATCATTTGCCATATGACCTCCCTCTGATGCTGTGCTTGCTTGTATCCTAAATGCCCACACATAATAGCCTTTTCCTGCTGGCTGTAATAATAAGAAATTCCCTTGTTATGAGACATTGCTTTTGTTTTTTTCATACCATCAGCTTTACTCCCTTTTCCACACACCCAGCATAAAATGCTGTGTTTACTTTTTTAAAGTATGTGCCAATAGAATTCTCTGGTTTTTTTCCCCAGAGCCTAAGGTCTGCAGCAATAAAATTTCCAGGATCTTGTGAGTCTTATCTTCTGTGTAATTTGTTTGCCATGTAATCTAAATAGGGCTCCTGATATGCTTGCAGGAATCTGAGCGTGAATATGTTCATTTTAGGGGAGCCAAGAGCATAGCTCCAAGGTTTCAATATAGTTTAGATTCAGGTTTTATGTGACTGATTTTTCTTTCAACTGAGGTACTTCTAATTTCACAGAGCAAAGAATCAGACCTCGAAGCTAGGGACTGCCTCCAAATACAACTGCTTTATGTTGTAGAAACCATAAAAGATATATGGTAAATACTGCACCAAAGTGCTAAAGTTTTAGGATAGAGCTGCAATGCAGAATAATTCTTTCTATATGGTTTTTACTTTACTTCTACTTTTTGCTTGTGATAGAACAATTTTTGCATTTCTTGATAAAAATGTGTACTGCTCCTCTTAATTGTGTAGATGGTATCTGTGGCCTATCTATCTTGCCTAAGCAAATTACATACTAGTGGGTTATCTTTTTATTTATGTCAACTTACACCACTCTGGCAATGTTAGGGGTCTAAGATAGTTTAAACAAATATATAAATATTTGAGTATTCAAATTCTGGTCTGTGCAGTTGTAGTAACTCTCATGCATATAAATTAGCTAGTAGTAGTAGTAGTAATACACGTTGTTGATGTCATCACCATGGCCTCTTAAATAAGGCCTTACATGTCTTCTGATAAAGAGCTTGTCTTGTTTTGTTCTTAAAAGAGAGGAACAATGGAGAAATATCTGTACCTAATTTTCCCTGGTCAATTTTCTAACTGCTGTTTTGATTCCTTGATATCACTGTTTCTCTAAATCAGGTTTTTCATAGTCTAGCACATGAACTTTCTTCTGTTGATAAGAAAGCATTGGGATTGCACTGCCCATTTCACAGTTGGGTGATTATTTATCACTGTCAAGAAGTCTGGGAGAAATGGCATAGCGTATAGAAAGGACTATCCCATCTCCATTACTTGATACGCAGGAACATCTTTCAGAAATTCTTACATTTCTCAGTAATATGGGATGGTGTTTAAGAGTCATGTGCTTGTATGTTGTAAATGTACCAGTTGCCGTTGGTAAGGTTGCCAGTGGTTACTCATGGCAGATTTTGGCTGACACCTCAGTCAGAGCTTGAGCTATGTCCTCTCATAACTCATCTTTGCAGTGTCCTGTGTCTGTCCTGTGAGTGGAGGCTACCCCAGGCACATTCCCCATCCTCCCTGCTCAGAACAGGGATCATCTGGCTTCTCTGGTACTACTATCCCTTGGTCATTCTCAAGATTTTCCCTTATGCATCACCCTATATAAGCCAGTTTCCCTATCTGTTTTCTCTGACCCTTTTAAACCATGAAACAAACCATGTGCACATCCCTGCAATCAGTGTGGTTTCCTAAAGGTAAGACCTATTTCATCCTAATGACTTTGGCAAGTGTATTTCAAAGTGCTTTCAAAGGAATGTTTTAAGTCTGACTTGAAGTTTGGTCTCATATAATGAATTATCTCAGGCATCCTCCTATCCTGCACACAGTATGTGTGTGTGTATATATGTTGTGGCAGAAACATGCTCCTGCAGTGACTTCCAGGAATTAGTTGTCACACATGAAGTTGTCCAGCACCCAGCAGCTGCATCTGTATCCTATATGTCAAAAGATTTAATGGGCAGTTATCAGCAGCCTGTTGCTGTCAGTGACAATCTTCTATTAAACAACAAGAAGTTTGTTGTGGTGAAAGCATCCTCTAGGAATTTGTATTTGTCTGGTGACTGGTACTTAGCCAAACCAGTCACATCTGTTATTGTTCATTGCAATGCTAGGTGTCTCTGTAAAACAACATAATTTAAGATGAAATGTAGTAACCTAATGAAACTCCAGCAGTATTTGTTTTTCAACAAATTCTTGCACATTAGGATTAGAAGCAACATGTGTCAAAATATGTATGTGAGGTTCTGAAAACACATTGTCAATTTATTTTTAAAGCCAATGATTCAAATGTGCTCTGCTGTAATGGCAGTACACATGGGAACTGAAATAATTTAGAAGTTGGAAGTCTTGTATATGGCACGTCATAATAAAGAGTCTTCTGGTGTGAGGGAACATCACCTGGGGAGACAAAGCTAGTACCAGTCTTTCCTGGTGAGAGGTAAATACAGAATCACAGAATGGTTAAGATCAGGATAATCTGGTCCAGCATCCCCACTCAAGCAGGACTACATAGAGCCACTTGCACAGAACCATATCCTTGTGGCTTTTGAATATCTCCAAGGAGGGAGAGCCCACACCTTCCCTGGCAGCCTGTTCCAGCTTCTACCACGTGCTTCTAGCACATGGTGGAGATTGTCCCAACACGGGTATTGTCACCCTGATGTTCTCAAGTTTTATCAAGCCTTCTGATGTTTGCATTTTTGCACAGAACTTTCTCACGTGCTTTATGTAAATAACTTATTGTTTTTCATTCCTTTATGGGGGATGAGCAACATGATGGACTGTTGGGTTGCCCAGTGACATTGAGGAGGTAGCACTATAACCCTCCAATGACACTGGCATTTCAGAAAAATATATATATGGAGTCAGATGTTTTAATAAAGGGGTTTTTTTGGTTTGCTTTGAACAGAACTGCCCATGTCGTTTGTGTGTCACCCCGCGGTGACATGGTATGATGCAAGAAAAAAAGTCTTTTAAATACTTACAAAAACCCCCTCAATTCTGTGGAAGCAGTTCCAATTGCTTGCTTGAAACACAGGAGAAAATGTCTCTTTTTAAAGTAATGATTTTTGTAACTTTGACTTGTAATTTTTGGCATTGTGGAGATGGTACCAAATTAAACCTCAGTCCTACCAGATGAGCCCTATTGCTGCAAAACCATTGTTTGTCATTGATGGGGAAGTATTTTAGCTGCAATGTGTTCCCAATTTTTCTACTTCTGGAAATGTCTTTTGTGCCTTTTGAAAACTTCCATATAACCTCAGAGGGAATATTCTCTGGGCAAACCTGTTAAACTTAACAGTAATCCAGTCAATAGGAAAACTGCAACAACTGCACTGGGACAAAAAGAATTGTTTTAAAAATGAAGGAAAATTAATATTTTTTAGGTATAATATGAATCTTTATTCAGCAAATCGGTTGATAATATTAGTGGTTCTTCCCAGTACATCAAAGGCTCCCTTTCTTTCCTCTTCCCTAGGTAACTGCAGGAAAATAGACACTTCTATGAAACATGCCAACTGCAAATCCCTATAGTTGGTGTAGTTTCCTAAGGGTAAGACCCATTTCATCCTAATGACTTCAGAAAGTGATTTCTGCTAAAGAATTGGAAAATGTTCTTTCCTCTCAACTAGCTGAACAGAATGACTCTTTCTGATATCTATAATTCCAGTTGCTCTCATCACCAATCCACTTAGAAAAGGAGTCCTGAATCTGTGATGGTGGATTAAATTATTTTGTCTGTGCCATGACTTTGAGGAGGGCTTGTGCTCCCAAATCATCTAAAGTGCAGTTACAAATGCCACACCACTCACACATCTCTGCTGCAAGGGACCCCTGTTCCTAAAAAGCCTTATTTGCCATTTTGGTTTTGGAGTGAAACTCAGTAAATCATAGCAGCTGCTATAGAGTGAATAAGGATTATTGACAAAATAATTAACAGATATTTGAAAGTCTTTTTTGCCCCCTAGAAGATGTGAGGAACTTGGGGAAATTTTATTTCTTTACTGCAGAGTATGTTTCAGCACTGATTTGACAAAGTGTATCAGGCATACCTGTACATGTGGGCTTCTGCCCCTGGTTTACTTTTGAAATAAATACTACCATCTTATTTCTGTGTCTCAAATTTTCAGCTCTGTGTGGATCATTTATATAATGCTATGGTGTTTGACATGAATAGCAGTTTTCCCTTTCCTGTTAAACTGAGGTTAACAGTACTGCCATTTATGCTGTAAATTATAGTCCCTTATGTAGCATTTTTGTGTGCCTAGAACAGATGGGAGCTTGCTTTCAAAGCTCTTACAAATTGTTTGTTTACATTATGTTTCCTTCCCTTTATCTCAGTAATAGTAATACTTCCAGAATTTCATTTTTGTGCTGCAGACTGTTTCCACCCCTCCTCTCTCTGTTTCTGAGAAATTGTTAGGCTGAGATGAGTAGTCTGAAGATACGTGCTAGAAAGATGGGATACTGTACCATTTTGGAAGAGTATTAAAGAATCTTCAGGATGTTCTCTAGTGTCTAGGAACCTGGGATTGTATAACATGCATAGATACATGCACTTGGTATAATCTACTGCTATAGGAATGGGATTGTGGTATTCTTATTTCTCCTTACTCTTGTTTCACCACTTTCTTCCTCCATTCCAGGAGGAGTGTGGTTTAATGCACCCGTCTGTTCTGCATTCACTCATTCCCATGACCCAAGTACAAATAGTTAGAAATAGTGAGTAGAAAATTCTCAGCCAATAAAATATTTGAGGAAGTGCAATGACTTTTCAAAAGTACCTTCTGGTCTAAATATTATGAGATTGTTTGCATTCTTAATTTTTTACTTCCTGATTGTGTCAATGGGCATTTATTTGGAGGACCAAGGGCAGATACCCTCTAGCATGTTTTGTCTTTTTGTGTAGAATATCACTACCATCCTTGTTCATATGTTTGTTTTCCTATTCTTCTCTCCTGTTTTAGACCCTGCCATAAGGAGGTGGGGAGAAAACTTGCATTTTACTTGCCATTCACAACATGGAAACCAGATGAAGAGAGTACTTGCAAAAAGTAGTCAATAACAAACACCTTTCCCTGAGCTAAAATACATTTTGAACCATTCTGAAGGGTGGAAGAAATGTAAAAGAAAAGTGTCTCACCATTTGCCAGCCTCTCTGGCCATTGGATTTTTGTAAGTTCCAAAAGCTGGGAGAGTCTAAAATATACAGCTGTCTGCCTGCAGGGAATTCAAGAATCAATTCAAGAATCAATTCAAAACAATCAATTAATTGTTTTGTCTTCTGAAAACAAAGCCATGGAAAACAAGTGCCTTTCCAAAGAGTTCTAGCTCTCTTCATGAGCATGTATTTCATCCAAATAAATCAAACTACCTTGAAATGCCTTCTGGCATATGATGTATTGTCTTATAATATGATACATTTGCAAGCAGAAGAAAAACACATGATGGTGTGAATGATAAAAAGTGAGCCTGCTAGGTCTTTAGTAGAGATTACCCTGCATAGCGGAATGGCTGCCTCTCTGTTGAGCACTTCCAGACACCAAACAGTCCATATTTGTCAGTGTCCATAGTGCCATGTTGATCAATACTCTCTGTGAGCCACAGTTCTCCCAGCAGGGATGTGGAATCAAGTATCTCTGGGGGCAAGTGTGGGAGTGGATGGGAGAATAGAACTGAAATGGCAAGCAAAAATTATTATTTTGACCTCATCTATTAAAAATTGTGTTCCCTGGAATCTATGCCAGTGAATTTAGAGAACTTTAAACTAAAACCAAACACGAACACTAGAAGCACAGTGTGGGCATTTTGCAAGTCCTAACAGAGTCCTCATCTAGAAGACTTGTTCTGAACTTAATTATGTATGCAAACATGCACAGATCCTTGTTAAACCTTGTTAAATCAGTCTCTTAGTCTTTCTTCTATAAAAGAAAAGACTACAGGGTAAAGATACTCCCAGTGGATACACATAATTTCTATAAAAATAAACAATGAAAGTGAAATCACATGGTTTAAGTTCTGTGTATATTTCTGTTGGGGGTTGGATCTGTTTCTTTTGTGGAATTTTTTCCTGGTGGTTTCGCTAGGTAACTAATTGCTGGGTACTTATGGATACTTGACTTAAACAAAAGAGGCAGCAAGTTTCTCCGGGTGGAACAGCAGTGAACAGGAGAGTTCGGTCCGAGGACACTGCTCCAAAAGGACTGGAGTACCAGGGGACCCTGCTTGTTTTCTCTCTCTCCACTGGATTTCTCTCCAGAGGAAGACTGAACTCATTTTCGTCACCATCGGACTTTCCTACAGGACTATTTCCACTTCATAGAACTACATTTACTGCTCAAGGAGGATTTCATCTGGACTGCTTTCAACACCCTGATACCCAGGGTGTCAGGTCACATCCCTGACTCTGTCAGAGCATTTTCTGAGGTTTTGTTGTTTCTTTGTTTTTGCTTGTCTCTTAGTGCTCTTACATTTGTATTTGTCTTTGCTTTGTCTAAGATTTCTCGTAAAGGACTGTTATTCCTACTCCCAAATCTTTGCCTGAGAGCCTCCAATTGCAAAATTATAATAATCTGAGGGAGGGGGTTTACATTCTCTATTCAAAGGGAGATTCCAGC
>WBNO01003175.1:0-11346 GCA_013400575.1 Peucedramus taeniatus | reverse complement strand
CATGCCACCCAGTGGCTTAGTTTTATTAGTTATTTTTAAGTTTTAACACAATATCTGGCAACCTTGAATTTTGGCAACTTTTCATTAAGATGAAGGGGTATCATGTTTTTACACATCAAGACCGTGATAGGTAGGGTCTACTTCTGGAGCTCAAAAATTTTATTTATTATTCTGCCTGTCACAGCCTCTACCACTTACTGTTCAGCTGTTAAGTGTTACTAAGATATGATCATTTGATAGCTTGACTTAAAACTCCAGAGATCAAATTTTCCATCCACTTCCTAAAGTCTGTCTTTTGTTTGTGTCAGCAAAACATATCACATCCTGTTCTTTCATTCATAGGAAACTGATACTAAAATCATAGTGTAGACTTACATACACCTTTAAAACAGCAGCTGTTTCAGTTAATAGAATCTCATCTACATTTACATCTCATTTAGGGCCCTGCACTTCCATGAGCTTACTGTTCTTAAATGGATGCCACAGCTGAAGTTACCCATAACCTTATATGGATACCAAAACACCCCAGAAAAGTGCCTGAAGATAAATATTGATTCTTTTGTTTCTAAAGGATGGTGGGATTCATTGTTCATACAGTCCAATGAACAGTACCGTAACTGTATGGAAAACAACTAATGCTTTCAGAGTATCTAAATCTAATATTAGGATGAGTTTTTAAGAATTAATTAATATATAAACCCATCTTCTGGGTGCAGATTTTCAAAAGACTCTTGTGAGATGTGAAGGATGACATGGCAAACAATGAAGTTTTCTAGTTCAAAAATTAGTGGAAAACATCATATGACTTATAAAAAACTCACAATTTAGCGAAGTAATAAAACCTTTCTTTCCTCATTCTTTTGTAAAAGTTAAAATAATTTGCAACATTTTTATCACCATTATTAAAATTTATTTGACAAAATTTCAGCTCTGGCCTGGAATTTACTTGCTATGGCAAGTTGGATTATTTTAGAAAAGCTTAAGGAGTAGAGGAAGAAACATTTTTCTTTAACATGTTTGTGAATCCGTTTGTTAACATTGTGGTAAGTCCTCCTACTTCCCCACCTCCCCTCCAAAAGTTATTTCAAAAGGTTTTAGGACATTGAAGACTTGACTTTGTGCCATTTGGGGTTTTTTCAGCCTAGTTGAAGAACATTTCAGGATCCAGTTTTTAATTAAAAGCTGGTGTTAAACAGAAACCTTGTGGAGCAAGAGTGCGTTTCTGTCTATGCATAAGTCTTTTGCCTTCCTATTGTTACTGAGCCTCTGAAACTTGGCAAAAGTGACTGATAGACAGTGCCTTTTGAGACAGCACCCAGTTGGGTGATCCTCATCACTTAAAGCAGAATAAATCAGGCTCAGTTTTATGTCAGGCCTTTAGCCTGCATGGCCAAAGATCTAATGTTGCATGCTTCAAGTATGGATGATCTGTGGTTTTTTTAGAAAGCAGCATGAAACAAGCTTTTGTTGCTCTCTCATTTTTGGCACTAACAGCTTGTCCCAATCCAGTTATTTCCTCTTGGCTTTGGGAGCATTTGGTACCAATGTGTGTCAGATTATTTTTTGACCCTCAGTATCATCAAAGAGGCAGCATTCAGTATGAGAAGAGTAAAATTAAAAAGTAAATAGAGTCATTTTATTTAGGTAGAAGCAGTTTAGTTAAGGACCAGTTGAACAATTTTTTTAGAAGTTAGTTTGAGGCATTGCTTTTGTTGAAGCAGTCCAGCACTGAAATGTGCTTGCTACACTTGTGTCAGTCATTAACCTTAGAGTGAATTTTCATACACTTAACTTCCATTCTGTGTCCAGAAAATAACCCATCTTTAATGAACTTAGCTGATCCTAGATCTGTTCCTATTTAAACTCTTGGGACGGGGAAGAGCAGACCAGATCAGAACCACACTAATTCTGAGGCTTTCCAGCTCACAGTGCCATCTGGCGGGGTTCATTCCAGTTCAGCGCCCTTGGTAATTAGCACTGCCAACAGTACTCTTAACTTGATAAAGACTGGCTAAAAAGAATTGCCCGAGGTGCTGTTCCTCTCATTATCCTGTGTTGTTCTTCAAGATACCATAGCTGTCTATAATTGTAAATTCTGGTGATCCCACTGATTTTCTTCAGAGGACTCCAAAGGAATGGCTGTCTCTGAAGCTGAAACACTCAGGCTTTTATTTAGGAAGACACTAGGATTTCTTCTTTGGAAGTTTTCTTATTCTTATTATCATCAACTAATACTCATAAGCCACTTAAGTTTCCATAAGGGGAGACATTCTAAGGTCTTGTTCAAGCTATTTGGGAAAAGCTGGCTGTGAGTGCATCATAAAAATCAGTAGATTGGAAAGTCTTCATTTTTGGGTGATTATTTCTTGTTCATTCAGCCTAATGTTTCCCATTTAGTAGATTCAGCATCTGTTGAATGGAACAAATAACCTAAAGCTCTGTTTGGCTCAACAGATAAGCAGATTGAAACTTGCAGAGAACATTAATTCTTTACTTACAGGTTGGATTTTCAGCTATGTGACATAATATGTTTAAAGTATTTGCAGGTTGCTTGCTCATTTATCTTCTTTTTGTGGGTTTTTATCTCAGGATTTGAAAAGAATTGTGATACTCTCTGTTGATTAGCAGAATAGAATCAGTAGACTTCACTTGGAAGACATCTGTTTATTCTCTGTGTTGGCAATTTTTCATTCACCTTACTTTCAGTTATCCTTTGCTTAGTGTAGACATCAGGAACCTAGAAGAAGCAGGCACTATAAACTTACCTATACTTAGTGCTTAGACCTTCTGAGAATATGACAAAAGTGACAAAGTGCCACTTTCTTCTCTAATAGCAGTTAACTGTTCAACATCTCTTCAGGGGACAGACTAGCTTTTACAAAACTTGATATCCTAACAGCAGATGAGTTTCAAACAGCTCAGGTAAGATTTACTGCCTAAATCTCAGTATTGCTGTCTCCATGACTGTCATGGGTGAGAGAGAGATTATGGCAGGTATTTTTTCAGCTATCCAGGGTAAGGTGGACTGGATAAGCTTAAACCACAGCAAATGTCCAATTTCTAAACCATGTCAAAATTTCAAATTCAGGTTGGCTTTTTTAGTTTGTCACTACTGGCTTGCAGGACACTTCAGTCAAGAATTCTTGGGACGTATATGTGCTTTATAAATGATGAAAACAAATCCCACCTCAGGGCTCTGCTTTTTGTTCTTTTTGTGTTACTGAAATCTTCTGTAGGAATAATTACTTATCCGTGGTCAAAGGGAATAGGCACTTACCCTATCATTACTAGGGCAGGTGATTCTTAAATTAGTCCTTCACCTTATAAGACAGGGGACAGTCTGTCTCAGGCTACATATTTTGGTTTCACTTTCACTCTCAGTAATCTTCCGGAATTTATACCTTATTGTCATTCAGTGATGGGGGATTAGGAGCAATATCATTAGAAAAGCCTGAACCTTTCTATCACAGGACTGGTTATGATCTATCGTGATGAGTTTCATGATATATCCAAGTGTTACTATGTACTTGCAGCCAGAGTCTGTCTGAGTCTGGGATATATTGTAGTTACCACTTATACAATACAATTTGCCACAATGCATGTTATACATTCAAGTGGAGCTTAAAGTGGATTTTGTAGCGTTTGCTTTGTATGCAGAATAACTATACCTTTCTGAGGCAAAGACAGAAAGTTTCAAGCAACACCTGACAAAAAATTCTATTTCACCTTTTTTTACCCTCATTTTGCTCAGTTGCAGATACTGTTCCTGTGGAGACTTTCAGTCTGCTGAATAGAAAGTTTAAAATATGCTTTCTACACTTAAATAAAGCATTTGCATTGAAGCACTGAAGCCAGGATTTGTTTGTTATGCTTATTGGACTTTCTCTGTTGTATTGTGAGGCAGTCTCAAGTAACAAATGGTATTATTGTTATCAAATTCTGTTCTACAAAACAGGATTGCCTGGGGGCTTTTCAGTCATACTGTAAGTATTTAATCACCAAAGTGATGTTTTAGTCATTTACTGTGGTAGGCATTGAGAGTCATGTCAAAGTTTAATGGTTTCTCTTCATTGCTGCCAGGGCATGCTGCTCGCTCTGGGGTAGCTTGCCAAGTTAATTCTCTGGTTCCTCTTCAGCAGAGATACACACCACCCCCTTCAGTCCCCTGCGATGTGGGATAATTCCATCCCGGGTGCAGGACGTGAGGTTTATTTTTATTAACTCACAGTTAATAAAAATGCAGTTCTTGTTGGCTTCGGCTTCCAGCACGTTGAGGTCTGTGGTGATTCTGCCTTCTTCTGTATCTGGCTTTCCTCCATTTGTTGTGATCCATGAACTTGCTTAAGATGATTCAATTTTATCGTCCATATTATCTATAAAGAATATTACAGGACTGTCAATTTGTCTTTCTGCCATTAACTACTGTTTTTAGCTAGAGAGCAGAAGATTCAGAAGTCCTTGTCTTCTTACATTGGGTGAATGATCTAAATATGACCCACCACAGTTCTCACTGGACACCAGACTGTTTGAGGATTTCTGACAAAGAATAAGTCCCTGTGTGTGTGGACATGTTAATCTGAAGTTTAAGCAGTGTCTGGAACATCTTTTGAAGCTATAGTAGTTGAGAATTGCAAAATCATGATGTAGATCTCCACTCATGCTCTTTTTGTACTGTGTAAAAAAAAAAGTGTAATTACTTGATTGTAGCAGCTTGTCTGAGGTTCCTTTTTGTTGTCAGTCTCTAAGTTTGTGACTCATCCTTTTATACTTCTTACTTAAATGAATATAAAAAAAGAAATAGGGGTTTGTACTCAAGAGAAGCTGTGAGAGATGAATAGACCCTGCTCTTTCTGTAAGAAGTGCCTGCATAGCAGTGAATTGGAGATGAGTTTGATTTTAGATTTATATTGAATCTAATAATGTTTGTGTACACATACATGAAGTGTGACTGTACAGCTCTACTTGTACAGGATGTGCTATACCTATGAATTTCTTCACAATTAGAAGGGGTTTTTTTAACAGTAGCTACAGCAAATACGTTTTATATTATTTCCTAATATCCTTCATTGGAAGCACTGAGCACTTTAAATTTTTAACTGTAATACCTCTGAAAATGAGGCTGTCCACATCTGTTACATTATCTGAGAATGTTAAGGAATAACAAGTATTCATAAAGCAGCATCCAGTTTTAAATGGTGCTGAATGTGTTTCTGTTTTAACAAGTCTTTTAGGCATGTGAACAAAAAATATAGCTATTGATGCTTTACAGATGTAGCTTCATTGATTTTGAGGGATTTTTTTCGGTATTGTCTTCTGCTGGTATATAGGCAGTGATTAAGTGTTGCAGCTTTTGTTCAGACTTTTTTTAAGTGCTTAAGAGATTAAGTTTCGCATTATGTTGGAGCCAAATTTTATTTTACCATGAACTTTTACTCTAGAAATAGTTCAGTCAGACCATATTTGAAACGGATCAATGGACAGTGTTACCCAGCGATCCAGATTGTTGGCACAAGTGCCAAAGGTCAGAATCTGCTGAAGATAGCTGAATAAATAAATAATGCTGCTGTTGTAATTATAGCAGTATGTTAACTATCATAACTGATATGATTTACACAAGTAATCCCCTCCACTTTGCAAGTTAGTTTCCCTTCTGTCTCAAGAGTATTTAGTTCCTAGTAGTGGTTGATTCTTCTCTGTATTTCTGACTTTCTGCCAGTTGGAGGATACTGGCATTTAAAAGTGAAGATAGTGTTGTACCGGAGGGGTGGTAATTTTGATGCAGTCTGTGATGTGGGAATTGGTGCTAGTATGTTGGTTTGGGATTCATAAATAGGAAGTTATAATTAGAACTAGATAAATGCATATATCATATAAATACCTGAGTTCTTCTATTCAATTGTTCTTTTGCTGTGGGAAATTATTTTAAAAAGTATACCCATTATCACTTTGCATGCTGCTCTCTTGTAGTCTGGTGACTCTCAGTGTTTTTCTGTTTATAAGAGACAACATCTTGTGACAGAATTTAGTGCAAATATCCATTTCCTGTTTTTCAAACTGATGGAAAGCTGAATAGCTGTTGTAAATGGCACTTCTGAAAATCTGGAGATAAACAAGTAATTCTGCCTACACAGTTTTATTGTCCCTTTTTATGCATTAAAAGGAAAGAAACATATTTGCATTCTCATTTCATTGTACACTGGATATTTAGTAGAAATATTTCAGAAAATAATTTATTTTGTCTAAATGCTTTGAAGTGAACAGGCCTGTTTCCAAGAGTTTTTCCCCAGAAGCAGGACTTGAAAAATCCTGTGAGCTGGAAATTACAAGTTGTTAGTTTATTCAGTTGCAAAAGTTGAGAGTCAAGGAGTGAAATCAATTGTTCTTCACTACTGAAAAATACAAATGAAATTTTTAATGGAATTCAGTACTGCTTGCGGGATCCAAGCAAGGTCTTATCAGCAGGATGGGAGAAGCTGGAGGCAGTGGCTTGGCAGATAGGCAAATAGCGTTAAAAATGCTCTGGATTGGTTTTCATATGTGCTAAAAACATGCTAAGTGGATCATAGCTGACTGTGTTCCCAATGCTTTCCCAGGGTAAGGTGCTAGTTCTCTGTTGGTTCTCAGAGGCGAATCAATGCAGAGAGCCTGTTCTGAATGTCCTTCAGTTTCTGTTTCTTTGCATCCTTCCTCCTCCATGAGTACCTCCTGTGTTTACATACTTGGCTCTTGCTTGCAATTTTTGTAACTCAGCAGAGACTTGACATTGAATTGTTTCAAAACTGCAGATTCAGAACTGATGGAAGGAGCATTAAGTTCTCCACAGGCTTAGTTGTGGCATAATTAAGCTGGTGTGCCTGGAAGACAGGATAAGACACTGTATCAGTGTGTATTTGTTTCACATTTTGTTCATGCTGGAAAAATCTATTTTTCTAGAAATACAAAATCTGGAAGTATTTTTCTTTTTAATTGAAAATTTTAGTTCTAAAGATTTTGTTTTCCTTGGCTCCCATGACTGTTGGTGGACGCTTCCCTGCTTGACATTGGAACAATGGTAGATCCTTGACTGTCGTTCATGAGAAGGAATTCGGTATCTGAGACTCCCCTGTTTTGATGTGAGCATCACAAGAATGTGTTTAGTCAGCAGTAGCTTTTTGCTGTGCTGCTTCTCTTATTTCTAACTTTGAAAATATGATAAAAATATGAATTTAAAGGCATGTTGCATTAGTAGCTGGACAGTTCTTTGTGTACCTGAATGTGTGGGGTTAAAAGTGCTATGATTTGTGCATGCATCCATCACTACTAGTGCAGTTATTTCCAAAGTCCTAGATCTTCATATGGAATTTGTCAGTTGAGAACTTGTGTAATACAAAAATGTAACATTTTAATTTTCACATGTGTTTAGCTTTCATATGTGCTCATCTTCATCCGTGTTTAAACAGAAAAGAAAAGATGATCTGCTTATAACTGCCATGGTTGGTTTTAATCTGTTAATTCTGAAGAAGTGAAAGTCAACAACTTTGAAAGGAGGGAAATCTGGCATGCCCAGATGCTTCAGTTAAAATATGCAAAATACTTGAGGAGAGACAAGGAGTAATTCATTTGTCCTTGAGCTACACATCTAATTTTGTAGACAAATAAAGACTGTAAAGCTGCTTTAAAAAAGCCAACTTAACTTTCCATTACAGAAGATTTCAATCAAGTTGGGGAAGAGAATTCTTGACCAATGGCACTACATGTTGTTTATTTCTTAGAAATAAAACATTTTAAAAAGCAGAATCTCTCAGTAGTTACATTTGAAGTCATGTTGTTTGCTTTCTGTCATTGGGACATTTGAACAAATTCTGCTTTTCTTTTGGATAAAGTGAAAATATTTCATTGAGATAAACTTACAGTTTTAGGAGAATGTAGTAATATCCTAAGGGAACAACTGGAACTTTTGCCCTTCCCATTTTTGAGAAACTAAATCTCTCTTTAGTTGGGTTTGGGAATGTTGGTTGGCTGTTTTGGGGTTTTTTTTCTCTTAAACTTTGAAGTAGAAGAAGGCTTTTCTTTCTTTTCCTGTTTAGAATTTTTGAATTTAATGGATTTTTTTTGTGAAATAACAAAAGATACATATTTTAAAAATAGAAAAAAATCACAAAGTTGAACTAATTAGAAAAGTAGTAGGAAGGAGGTAAGTATTAAGTACTTAGGTGAGCATATTTGGCTCAGCACACGTTCAGGTCCTCCTCCTGTAAACAGAGCAGGAGCCATATGCCAAGCTGTCGTCCTAAGGAAGGAGAGGAGGCTGAAGAAACCCACAGAGAAACACAAGTAAAGGGACAAAAACATAAACCAGCCACAAGTCAGAACCAATCTCTCAGTGGTGCATTTAGACTGGAGCTTCTCAGCTCTCTTGGGGCCAGATGAGAACTAGAAAGCCCTTCAGGTGACATCTTGCACTGTAACCAAACGGTGACTGGGAAAGGGGATCCGTGTGTCCTGTTTGGTTTGAGTGTTCTGAAGAAGTTGGATGGAAGTCTGGCTTTCTCGACTGGTGAATATCATGAGCAAATATGTGATCTTTTCTGTATTTGTTTTCTTACAATTGCAGCATATTTATTAAAAAGCACATTATTTGAGTATTAGTTGATTTTGAAAGTTTAAAGCTTTAGGGTCTTTATTTGTATGCTTTACGTTGGAGCTACATATATGAAATGTATTGTAGTGTTTAATGTTGGATGCTTCCATTGAAAAGTAATGATTCTGTTTTCATGTTTTATTGATAAGATTTTTTTAGTTTTGAATTTTAATTGGTAAACCCCGATGTGCTTGTTTTACTTATTTGAACAAAACTTCTGTTCTTGTTAAGAAAAAAATTTTAAATGGATTTTCTTGTGTAAACCACTGTAAAGTGATTAAAAGTGATAAGCTCTTCAAAAGGCAGTGTCTTACTGTATTTGAATAGCTTACATACTAATTGGTTTTTAAACTGTGTGCCTGGCTCACCTGTGACTTTTTGTTCATCAGCATGTTTTGCTACAAGGTAGTGTGTCTTGTAATCTGCTCACTTTTTGGTTTTAGAGTATTCCCTTAATAAGTATTTTGCTACTTTGCTATTTCTTTGTTTTCAGTAACTTGATTGGCTTTTTTGTAATAGCAAACTTTCTTAAAAACTTCATATGATACTTGCTTGAAGAGAAGTTTGCTTTTATCTGTCTCTGAAATAAAAATTAAAAGGAATTTCTGTAAATTATTTTAAGGTTCCTATGAAATTGAAAAATGAGATCAGGTTATTTCATTGTGTTTGTCCTTTATAATGACATTTGTACCTTTACCTTTGAATGTTTTGACTTTTAGGTATCAGTCTGTGGAACAGTAACTTGCGAGTATGAAACTGAAAAAGAATTAATTGAGTGCTGGTTTACATTTAAGATTTTGTTAAAGCAAAGTATGTAAATGGAAAAATACTCTGGGTCTGTCTCACATATGCAACATTAACTTCCAGCTTGTTTTCAGTAGTGATTAGTTTGAAGCTTTATGTAGAATAGTGGGTAAGGCTTTGTAGGGGATGTCATTGGTAATAAAGAGGAAAACTTTCACCTTTAACAAGATTTTGTCTTCTCTACAGCTTGCCCAATTTAGGCAGCGGAAGGCACAAACTGATGGTCAAAATGGATCAAAGAAGCAGAAAAAGAAGAAGAAAACAGCGAACATCAAAGATGAAGAATCAATACAAGATGGGATTGAAACGGATCGATCTCGAAGTGATGAAATATCCACATGCAGCAGTCGAAGGGGAGGAGCTGCTACTGCTGACTTTGCTATTATCAGGACTTTGCATAGTGGAGAAATTATCAAACACACCCCAGCTTACACCATTGAGGTAAGTTTGTCTCAGGCTATAAAAAGTCACTTTTTGGGGGTGAGTGGGCATAAAATAATCCATTCATTTAGAGAGTGGAAATAAAGGAATTGGATGAGATTTTGCACACTATTTCCTTTCTTCTTCTGTCTGAATTAGTATGTCCAGAGAAGACACTTTCTACTTGCCTGCTAGCATCATTTTTTATTGTAGTCAGTTCCCTGTAGAGTATGGATAGTGTGTTTAAGTGTCCTTAAATGTGCATAAATTAATTTTGTTTTATTAGAAGTTGCAAATTTAAGTGGATTTTTGATTTCTGCACTTATGGCTACACCAAAATGCAAAATTATTGATGTAATTTGAGTCGCTCTGGTTAATAAGGACAAGGAATGAATTTAGAAATAACTACTGAGAACTGGCTTAAGAGATTGATGAACAGTTACTCTACTTTTACTACTTAATGAAATATAATCCTAATTGCCATTGGCTGAAAGTACATGCTCTGGGAAGTTTGGAAGATGCTGTGTGACATACACTGACAGTCCAATTTAGTTCTGAGTGGTCATGAATTCATGAAATGTCATTACAGATAGAAGGGACAAGAAGGGCTGATATTATTTACAGAATAACTTACTCCATTTGTGAAACCAATGCTTCTGAAATGACATGAGTGGCATTCTGAGGAAGCATCTCAGTGCAGATCCCCAGCTCTGTGCAGATGAATACAGTAATTTTTGAGAGATGTGGTACAGATGAATGCTCTGCATTTTAACTTCCCAGTCCTGTGCTGGGACAGACCATTTGTAACGATTTTGGCTCCATTATGGAATTTCCACCAACTGAGGACTGAGAAATTACACTTTTTGAAATGTTTTTGCATTTTTGTTGAGAAAAAACCCAAACTTACTGTGGTGGAGAGGCAGACAGACTAAATCATACATGCAAATGAAAACTTGTAAAGTAATTGATCCATTTATTTTACAGTTTTAAGCCTAAAATACACTAGATTATATATATCAATAATAGATATATCAATATGTATCAGTACACTAGATATTTTGATCCTTGTACGTATGTGCCTTTAATATGAAGCTTTTAATTCTTAGAAAGCACATGTTAGGAATTCAAAAGTGTAACTGTCTGTTCAACTCAGATTTTCCTGCAGGAGGTAAGAAATTTGATAACAGAAATTTTCTTAGATGAAGATATGACTTCTTTGTCTTCTAGGAAAAGAGAAAGATGTATTTTATGACATGAATCAGGTTATCTACAGCTAATGAGAGAGGACTGCTAGGGAAGAGAGGCGTTTAGAGAGAACCACTTAAACTGTTGTTTAATAATGCAATAGTCTGCATAAATATGATAACTGTATAAATTAGTTTCCTTGATCAAATGTATTTTGAAGTTGCAGATGGGCTCTGCTAATGTATTTCCTTTGTTAGGATAAATACCTCTAGTACAGTTGGAGAAACAGGGTAAAGTACAGAGTCATAGAATAACTT
>WBNO01003173.1:9327-60608 GCA_013400575.1 Peucedramus taeniatus | reverse complement strand
CAGGTTTATATTAAAATGATAAAATGAAAAGCATTTAAAAGCTTGAGGATTTCAAATTATGACATTATTTGAATTTGGGGTTTCAAAGAGTTGGGGTTTCAAAAGCTGAAAGTTAAGGTGACAAGAACCTACCAGAGGCATTTGTACAATGCCCTTAAAACCGTGTTTTAAATTCTTGTCTGCTCTTCAACAGTCAGGCTGCTGGACAAGATGATCGCTGTAGGTCTCTTCTAAAAGAAATATTCTATGCATTTCTATTTCTATTATTTCCATTATTTCTATTTCTGTTCTATTTCATTAAATAACCCCAAAGTTTTTCTCATGAAGTGGTAATGATCACACCATCCCTCTGAAACATAATGTCTGAAAACCCTCAAATACTGGTAGGTAGGTGTTTGCAGGCAACAAATGAAGTGTTTTGAGGTCAAAGGGGTAAACATAATACAAAATGTGACAATTTGCTATAACAAACAGACTGTCAACAGGTTTTTTCCTTTCTTTGTCCCATGTCAAGAGACATTATGGCTGTCTCAGTAAGAAAAAAATGCTAAAACTCATGTCACCAGACCTCAAACCACTTTAGACCGCTTATGCAACTCCTTAAGGAACTACTTGTGCCTATTCCAGCTAATAGACAGAAAGGGTTCCTAACAAGACTCAAACTCTCCATAAAGTCAGATAAATAAGACTTATCCTTGCTATGACCCACTCCAGAAAACGAGGGTAATCCACGTTCTTGTTAACAGATGCCTTGGGGCAGGTTAGAGTGAAACAACACTGAATGACCAGTGTTTGTAAACATGTACACATAGGGGGTTTTAGAACAATTTGTGACTCCATGAATTAATGTAAATTGCAAAAAAAACATTTTAACTATTATAAAACTGACTCTTAAGTCACATCCTGGTTTGGTAATAAAAAAAATTAATTTTTTAGATTTATATCAAGCTACCTCAGCAACCTCTTTTTGAGAATATTTAGAATATGAATATTTATTAAAAGGAAGAAACTACTAACAAATATGAAACAGATATTGGACAAATATTATACTGAAATGTTTTTTCATAATTAACTATCTTTCTTGATTATACTCTGTTACTTGTTTGCTCTGTGTTTGTTGTCATTTTACTTTTAACCCCAAGGTATAGAAAGAACATTTCTGATTTTTGTGTTATAATGACACCGTGGAACAAATTACAGTACATTACTGCTTTTATGAAATTGTGTCGCAGTTTTCCAGAATGAAAAAATTTAGTTGCAGACTGCTTATACTAGAGTATGAATTACATGCCTTCAGTTATATAGTATGTGTGAAAGAAATAAAATTTAAATTTCTTCATCTGTTATGAAATAGCAATAATTAATAATTATTATATTCTTCTATTTATTATGAAAAGTTGTATCTTTCTGTGCAACAGCATAAGATTTTAGTAGTTTATGATAACAGTTGGATTTATGGTCATGGTTCAGGTCACCCTTATATTCAAATGCCCAAATTTTCTCAGTGGAATTGTTAAAGTTACCAATATGGTTGAAGTTTATCACGGTACAAATATTTTACTAGGGCACTGCTTATTACTTAGCTTTTTTGTGAGCCACTCCTTTGTATCACATGGAGGTCCTAAATTTCCTAATCCAGAAGTACAGCTTCACTTCAACAAATGATAAATCAGATAGCTTGGCCACAGGAGGAAATTAATTTCTATTACTTCGAGGTTGCATTGTAGGGTGGTCATAAAGAAGACAGATATATCTGGTTCTGACATGTCAAATAGAATGGTCAAAGAATAAAATAACACAGCTTGTGCCAATGAATAAGGTAAATACAGTGTTGTTTCAGATAACTCAGAATGGTGATTTAAAATTGCTCTTTCTCAGTTGCCCAGAAAGTATCATACTGTATTAAATCTAAATTTATCTCTAAATAAAAATAAGAATGTCTCAGACACAGACTCAAATCTCAGTATTTTCATAAAGTATTCTCTACAGAAAGTAAACACTGCAATTTATCCTTCTAAAAGTTGACAAGATTTCAAAGGAACAAAAATATTTATCAATAAAAAAATGTTATTTTGAAAAATTAGTCCACCATTAAAAAAAAAATAAAAGGAGGCTTTATAGTTTATATCACATTTAAGAAGATTTAGAAAATCATTAAAGATACAGTTAAAAGAGCTATGACTTCATATGATTATCAGGAAAAGGCTCTCTTTCGCCATAAATAAAACATTTATTCTTCTTCCTTTCAAATTTCTATTAACAGAAAAAAAAAATCTGGTTTGCACACAAGGTTGAGGTTACTAGTCACCTACCCGATACCTATATCTTTAACCCTCAAAAAATATAAATTATCAACATAAATAAATAAATAAATAAATAAATAAACACATGTACACGGCTTTTTATGTACATTCCTACCCTGATTCCTGTTGGCTCTACCAGCTTTCTATTACATATACATCACATAGCTTTATCTACTACATATCCTGTTCTGGAGAGAAGGTTTCTTATTCTGTATTAATCAAGTTGCTTTCATCAGAATGAGTCCTGCATAAGGAATGGATAAATCTCACTTCTACTGGAGTTCAAAAAGCAGAGCCATAGCTTGTTTAAACTGGGAGGTGCATGCCATATTCATGATCATCTATTTCTGTACTTCTGTATGCCCTTTACATTTACACCAGCTTCTATTCATACCTGATTTTTCCACATCTGTAAAGCAGTCTCACAAACTAAAGAAAAGATGGTAGAAAATGATTATGATTTTTTAGTTCTAAATGAGCAGAACTGTGAAGTGACTGAGCTACCAAAGTTAGATCTATTCTAGTATAACATTTGTTATTCTATCATGCTTCCTTCTGCCTTACATATTCCTATGCAATTGGATAATTCTGCTACCATATCAAAACCTCAGAAACGTGTTTATGTTAATGTCTCAAACTATTGACTAGATAGTCAAGCTGTGCAACCAGAAAAAAAAAAAAAAAAAAAACTATTTATTGGAAATGCAAAGTTTGTAAAAAGTTGCATGAAAATCAGTTTTTACTTTGGATTTCTTTGAAACTTAAGAATTTTTTTCCTCTTTTAACGTAGCTAAAACTATTTACTACATTTTGAGTCTGCCTCAAAATGTCAGTTATAATATATTTTACAGTACATTTTGTAAGACAGAACATGCAGTGACAATCATCTACATTTGGAAGGTTCTCATTGTTGCTGTAATCTTTTTCACAGCACAGGATGACTGGATAAAAATTTAGAATAGTTATGGAATATTGTTTTCTTCCAGTGTTATGTTTCCTTGTTCCTGGCTCATGCTAAGATTCTCTTTCTGTTTCTGCAATCTGCAGTTGTAGCAAGAATTGTATTCCCAACTTTTTTCATTTGGAGTAACATTTGGCAGGCTTTCTGTAGCACTGAACCATATGCATATGGGTCAAATTGGACTGGAGGAAATAATTTCTTATGGGAAAGTTGTAAAATCGGGATTTTGTCTTCCAGAAATAAGTGAAAATTTACATTTTTTGGCTTTTATTTGGTTTTCTCTTGTTCCTATGAGCTTGTCCAATACTGCACTGTATTTTACAAATTCTGATTTAAATTCTTTCCATTCAACAGGAAGCCATAGCTTGCCTCTTCATCCAGCTGTTGCTTCACTTGGTTACATGTTATCCAGAGAATGTTACTGTGCTCTTATTTTCCAATATAGAAGAAAACTTCTTGTTTTGCTATACTCAAAAATTTGAAACCTTTTCTGTAAATTTATAGAAGAGATGTGGAACAAGATGTGATTACTTTAGTAGTAACATATGTCCAAATCAGGGAGATTATTTCTGAAGATAAAAAGTACTGAGGAAAGGTTTCCAGTTCTTGAAAGGCACTCAGCAGGAAATAGAGTGCTGGGAATATGCTATGTTTTCATTATTTGAAATTAAAGGAGTCTGTGAAATATTGACACATTTTTTTCTTAAAATGCACAAATTGGTTTTGATAAAACTGTGTTTGTGTTAGAGATTCCTAGAAGATATTTGACAGGTTTACTACAACTTACTCATTTTGTCTCTATCTTATATCTGTATCCCTGGCTTGCAAACCTCCAAGTTATCAGTTCACACTGTATATTTACAATAGCTAAAGAAACAATTTTCATGGCATCAGTGATGTTAAAGCTTCCTCAATTCTTAGCTCATCAACAAATCTGACTGGAAAATTCCAGTTCATCAAAAGTGAATAGGGTTCATAAAAATTAGCATGATTCAGTGAACCACAAGCAGCTCCTCTTACAGTCCACCAGAAATGCCCCACATCTGGCTTAGTGAATCACAGAACAGTTGAGGTTGGAAGGGGCCTCTGGAGGTCACTCGGTCCAAACCTCCTGCTCAAGAAGAACCACCTAGAACAGGCTGCCCAGGGCACCTTTTGAATGTCTCCAACAATGAAGACTCCACAACCTTTATGGGCAGTCTGTGCCAATGCACAGGCAACCTCTGCTTCCTGTAATGCAGACTAAATCTGTGTTCCAGTCTGTGCCTGTTGCCCTTGTCCTGTGACTGGACAATCCTGAAAAGAGATTAGCTCCCTTCAGATATGTTTATGCATTGCTGAGTTTCCCCCTGAGCCTCCTCTTCTCCAGGCTGAAGAATCTCAGCTCTCTCTTAGAGGTCTTCCACTGGACTGTCTCCAGCATGTCCATGTCTCTCTTGTATTAGAAAGCCCAGAACTGGGCACAGTACTCCAATTTTGGCCTCCCCAGGGTGGAGTAGAGGGGAATCTTCCTCAATTTGTTGCCAGCTGTTCTCCTTAGGCAGCCAGATGATCAGCTCTCAGCACATTCTGGTACATTGGAATGTTTCTCCCCAGGCTGGGGACTTTTCACTTCCTTATGTTGACCTGCATAAGGCTCTCATCAGCCCATTTCTCCAGCCTGTTTAGATCACCCTGGTGCCAGCACTGATGGTGTTTTAGTCATCATCTGCAAACCTGCTGAGGGTACACTCTGTCAGATCATCCAGACCATTAATGCAGAAGTTGAACAATTTAAGACACTGTATAGACCCAAGTGAGACACTGCTAGTTAGTGGTTCCAACTAGACTTCCTACCACTGATCACAGCCCTCTGAGCTAAGCCCTTAAGCCAGTGTTCAGTCCTCACTCTCTGCTCATCCAGTCCATACTTCATCAACTTCTCTTTGGGCATCTGACCATCTTGATCTAGTAGAAGGTGTCCCTGCCCATGACATAGGGGTTGGAAGGGACCTTAAAGATTACCTAGTTCCAAGCCATTCCAAGCAATTCTTTGCTTCTACGATGTTATGGGACACAGTGTCAAAAGCCTTAGGAAGTCAAGGTAGACAATATCCACTGCTCTCCCCTCACTTACCAAACCATAGCTGTTTCATCATAGAAGGTTATCAAACTGTAGATCCCCAATTCCTACTTCTTACCCTATTTTAAGAGGTGTTTAAAATACATAAAGACATGGTGCTTAGGAACATGGTTTAGTGGTGGACTTGGCAATGCTGGGTAAATGGTTGGACTCTGTGTTCGTGAAGGTCTCTTCCAACCTGAGTTATTCTATGGTTCTTTCACTTAAAACATGTAAGAATATATATATAACAAACTTAATATAAAACTATTAATTGTTGAATCACTAAGTTATAAGAAAAGAAACCATGTATTCATTATTTGAATTTGGCATACTAAAACATCATATAAAAAGAGTATTTCCTGAGAAACAGCCCTTTGATGGCTTATAAATACCATACTTTAAAAATAAAGTTACTTAAACTGGATTATAATCTTTAGGATATAAGATAGAGTTTTAAATATATCAGTAAGACAAAATCATCTATCCAACATCTTAGAAGTCAGAATTCTGACTTTTGTTGTCGAGAAATTACAGAGGATATATAAAAATCATGAGATGAAAATTTGAACCAGTGTCATAGCACCTCCAGAAGGTAAGTTTACATTTTCTCTTTAGTACTGAGGCAGGTTGAAAAGTCTTAAAGACAGCAGACAACCTGTTAGAGTTCTGCAAGATTCACATGCTTGAACAGCAAAGTAGGAATATCTCATTAAAAATGACACTAAATCAGATGTATTCTATCTGAACAGAGACGCAGTATTATGGCAGAAAGAAATCCAGCAGAAGAGCTTAAAGCCAGCCTCAATCAGAATGTTTGAGCTATCAGGGAACAGGGAGCTCTGTGTGTGTGTGTGTGTGTGTGTGTGTGTGTGTGTGTGTGTGTGTGTGTGTGTTCACCTCCCCCAACCCCTGGGTCCTGTTACTTAAATTCATCATGGGAATGTTAAGTACATTGCCCTGAAGTAACGGATTGAACAATACTCGTATTCCAACAAAAGTTGAACAGAGGGACAACAGAATTATTTTGTACTCTTTTACTTCTCTGACAGTGGAAGCTTAACTGAACTTGCTTTTGCTGTATGGTTATAGCAGTTATTACTTCACTGATGCAAGCCTACTCATTTGACAGGCAGCTTGCATGGCTGACTTCTCTGTGAGATACCTGTGCTATCTCCTGGCTGATTAGCTGGAGTGCGACTAGAAGTGCATCTATTGCAGCTCAACATAGATCTGTTGAGCCTGAGCCAGCTTACTTTTGACCCAGTTTTGAGGCTTACATAGGATTCAGAGTACCACATATTGACTAATTCATCCTGACATTGGAGGAAACTTAGAGAAACACTAGAAAGGATCTACTGGAAGTTTATTTTGAAAAGCAGTGTAGGTCATGGTTGTCAGTGCCAGTCCAGCTCTACTGAACTTGGTGCCAAAGCCAGTGATTCATAACCGTTTATTCAACAAATCTTAATCTATGAACAGAGACTACCTCAACAAGTTTAAGTTGAAATACAAAACACAAAAACCCAGCCTAATCTGATTTATAACTCTGTATTTTTGCTATCACCTGTAGTTAGATTATGATATCCACTCTTTTAATATACACAAAAACTCCGTAAAGAAAAATTACCTAAGCTTTGCTAGCAAAACTTTGGAGTCTTTCAGTCAAAACTTCTTAAGTAGCTAGCAAAGAAATGAGATTAATGACTAGCAAATATGTGGCAAGTCAGTTTCTCAGGTATTATAGGGACAATAAACAACAAACCCCACCATTTCAGTATTCAAAGTGACTAAAAAAAATTCTCACTTTAGGCTCACTGAAAACCATTTTGGGTAAGTTTGAGGAAGGTATTCATAAGTAGGAATCCCAAATAGAAAAAGAGAAAAAATTGCTTATAATACCATTAAAATAAAGGGGATTAGTAAACCTAGCTCTCACTGGGAGTAATAAATCCAGTATCTCTCACTAGACTGTAGCGAGAGACATGATAAAAGAGCACAAAAAAAGTGCAAAGATGAGAAGTCACCATGGACCTTCAGGTAATTCAGGTAACCATTCATTGCAAAGTAGGTGAGAAATGCTGGTAATTACCAGTAAATTTGGGTGACCACCTCTGTCTTTCCCTACTTGCTACCAGGGCCCTGAAGGTACCACTGAGACTTTCTTCCCCCTCTGTGCCCCTCCAGGCCCATCAGTGGCATTACTGGCACTGCAGCAGGGCGAGCCCCTCACTCCTCACAGCCCTGCCCTGCCTGACCAGGGCCCTCCCAAACTGGGTCCACGTCCCAGGGAGCTGCATGATGCTGGTCTAATCACATAAACAATCACAGAAGTGAAACCTTAGCCAAACATGTACAATGTATCAAGAATATGGGGTTTATTAAAGATTCTTTCTAAACATCGATAACTGGAATGAGAAGGACAAAAAGTAAAATCTGTCTAGGCATTTTCGTTTTGGAAGTATCATAGAATCATAGAATGGTTTGGGTTGGGAGGGGACCTTTAAGACCACCTAGTTCCAACATCCCTGCTGTGGGCAGGGACATTTTCAACTAGACCAGGCTGCTCAGAGCACCACCCAATCTGGCCTTGGAAACCAAGTATTTTGTTATTCACCTTTCGGTCTCATGGTTTCTGATCAAATGTTAATGTCTACTACAATAATCTTGCATTAGTTTGTACATGTCTGAATAATCCAGGATTTTTCCAGAATTTGAATCTAACTGTGATTGTTTTGGTTTCTGGATGTAAATTGAATCATCTTCAAAGACTGGATTCATGCCCAGTGAAAATCACTTGAGTTGGTACCAAAGAAATGCATGCATCTAAAATCAGAAGAGCTTTTTGAAAAGAATTGCTTATGCCTAATTGCAGAAAAAAGCAAAGCGGAGAGAAGTAATCAAAAACTTACTGAACAGCTTTAATACATATAATCTAAATTTTTGGGACTATTAGACATAGATTAATCCATAGCACTGTGAAAGGCATTAACACATTTAAAGAGTGGGGAATGGAAGGAAATGCTTCAGAATTATGGAAGAGTCCGAAAGCCTAATATTCACTTGATTTCTGTTAAAAAGATGCTTTTCAATATTTCATGAATATTGTGTTTATTAGTATAGTGTTTCTAAGACATCTATATATAAAAGCAGTATTAGTCTCTGAAAGAAACTAGGCTGATAATGAATTTTAACTTGCCACTTGATGAATATAGTGAAATGCAATGAACTGCAATGCAAAATAAATTGAACATCAAAGACCTACTGAAGAGCTAAAGAAACATTAACTAGCAGCTTTCATTTGGTAATGAACAATCAAAAGCACTTGGCACAAACAACAGAACCCTTCAGAAGGCTCTATCTACAAAAATCTGCAGGAAAGCTTCCTAGTCATTCAGTCTGGTTACTTTAGATTAGGACCACAATTTATTTAGTTGTTGGATTATCAACTGTGGTTGATTTCGATCACATATAACAATATGTCAAGGGCTGTATCTGTAAAAGGATTTTGACATCTAAAATCTGTGTCCAGAAATGTAGTCCACAACAACATAGGGACTCAACATCTAGACATTTTTATCCCACTTAATCCCATCTGGGACCCAGTAAGGAGGTGGAATTTCTGGGGATGCCTGATCTGTCTCAAATGAAACTGTAGACATGTATTCCTTATAGTGTAAATTGGCCACAGAAGGAAATTTTAGCCAACAAGGTAATGGTCAGAACACTTTCCTAGGCAACAAGAAACCAGCACCAAAACATCTTACTTCCTCACTAACCACAATAACTGGATTTCAAAATAATCTTTTTTTATTACTTTTCTTTACAGGTAGAATGCATCTTTTATTATTGGTTTTGAACACTTCAGTGTGATAAGAAGAGAAATTACAGAACTGCTCCGATGCACATTTTGAGTTACATTTTACTCAAGTTAATCTCAGAATGCACAGAGAAACAAATCAAGGCGTTCACTTCCTTGTGTGTGGATAATCCTTGTAGGAAGAGATTGTTTCACATAAATTCTAGGAATCTTATGGTTGCCTGACAATCACATATACTTACTTATTTCATTGTTAATAGAGCATGACTGTGGCATGTACAAGACCATTTGGGAAGAAGTCTTGGGCAGGATAATAATTTACATATTTGATTTCTATTAAATTGCTTTATTGGAAGGGTGTTGTTGAACCCCACTAGCACTTTACTAAATGGCCTGACTGTAATCAGAACAGTTATGTTCCTCTCTAGGCTTTCCAGCAGCGTATGATTATGTTAAATGATTAAGGTTATCATGCTTATGAATTTTATGCTGCATATGTAAATATTTTATCTGTGTGGCAATATAATTAAATTGTATTCCTGACAACTGGTCTTATAAAAATTGTGAGATTGTCTGATTTTAAGTTTTATATGACTCCAAGTACATTTTTCCAGCACATAAAATCCATTTTGTTATGCTGCATCAATTTTGCTTCTGAGACTTTGCACTATGTTACTTACAAAATATTTTCTGTGTGAAGTTTAGTTCATTTCTATAAAATTGAATTGAGTTGGGGAGCACTGAAACCATCAGATGCTTAAGTTCAATGTTAATGGTATTCTTTGACCTCTACAAGATCTTTCACTGCTGGCAATAAATAAGTCAGTTTTACTGTAATACATTCGCCTTTGTAAATATCTCCAGTGGCAGGGGACCACTGCTATTTAGCAGGAAGGGAGGCACACTGTTATGTCAGAAAGAGAGCAGACTATGGAAATTAAGCTGCTGTGGGAGGATGTCTAGGTTTTCTATTTGCCCCGATGTGTGAGCTCTCAGCATGACATATGCTACATTTCTTTCTTTACTGAAAAACTTAGAAGGTTGCCTTATTTTGTAAAGTCTTTAGGATTACTCTGACAAGTTCTACAAGCAGTAACAAAAGTCCCATACATTTTTTATGGTGTAAGAAAAAAAAATCCTATCCCATTAAAAGAGCTTTAAATTGCTTGAAGACTGGGAGAAAAGATCTGAGTTGTAAGGAAAGCAGTTGCTTAAAGACTTGAAACAGTGAAGAGAAATATATTCCAGTGAGCAGAGTAGGAATTTGAGGTTAGCTAGGCAAATTATAACAAGAAAGTAACAAAGTGGGAACATGAATAATGAGCTGAAGCACATGCAAATGACTAAGAGGCATTAAGGATAGACTGTATTGACTGTTAAAAGAAATTAGATGATTGGGATGAAAAGGTTAATAACAAGTACTGAAAAAAAAAGCAATCTAGATTATTACATTTAAATAGAAAGAGGAAAAAATATTGTAATGGGAAAAAAAGAGAAGGAACAGAACAGCTATTGGAAAGCATTAATAATATAGAAGAAGATGGAAGGAAATTACATGGAAAGAAAGATGATAAAGAGCCAAATGAACCACTTGATGACTAAAAAGTGGGCAAATGTAGTCAGTGTTTCTGAATCTCATCTGTTCCTCAAATGACAGAGTTGGAGGCACCAAAAGGAAGAGCCAAAGAAGGCAGATATCTTGAAGGCCTTGATGACAGGAACGGGAGTCACAGAACACTAAGGGTAATGAGAACTAACAGGAAGAAGAACCCTTAAAGAGCATCAGAATTCAGTATATTTTCTCTCCAAAACATGAATATTTTCTCTCCAACCCATGAATTCTGAAGCCAAACTTCATTGAATTTCTCCATCACTGGAAGATAAACCACTTTTTTTCTAACTCCCAAGACCTTCTATTTCCCAAGGCTCATATTTACATGCAAAATTGTACAGTAAAGGAATACAGAGTTAGAAAACCTTAGAAGTAACCTCCTAACCTCAGTTTGTCCCTGTGTACATTTGACACTAGATGCCTAGTGGCATTTCTAAATATTTTATTTCTAAAACATGTTTGTGCATTCTGACGACCAAAAGACTTTTGAGCCATAGCTTGAAAATATTACACAGATTAATTTTAAAATTCTGTATTTTGTAGATATGTGAAGAAGTAATAAACTCATTAAAAGGTTCTGTACATGACAACAACTTATAATTCTGGTGTTATTCCTAAATGTATTCCTCCTCTGCACAATGACTAAAATATTTTAATATTGTAATTGAAATACTCTGTAGGCTTCCATTATAGAGCCTGTTAGGCTTTCAGTAAGTTGTTGGGAACAAAGTTCTTTCTTGGCAGCAGAATAATTTTTCTTTTACCAAGTTTCTTTAGAAGACAGCTAGTGAAATAATTTGTCTCCTTTCATGTAGATTACAAAGGCCTAAAATACAATGTAGCAACAGAGGAGCGTGATTAACAAAAAGTAAGACAGATATACCTATGTCAGAGATGTGAATGTAGTCAAATTCTTGACTGCTTTTTTCTTAATTTTTCACAAAATATTGATATCATACTTAAAAAACTGGTTTTTTACTTCTTCCATTTTGTTTATTTCTTATCTCCTTCTAAAACTAGGATCACGGGGAATGGGCTTCTTGGCAGCCCTCCTATTATAATTTATCTCACAATTCTAGTAACATTTGGTTCTTGGCCAACTGAAAATATGTTTCCCTACAGTTAAGAAAAGCATTATGCAAAAATATTATAGAAAAATCAGCTCTGTGCTTTCCTGTCTTGGAGATCTGTATGGTATGATTCCCAGGAGCACAGAGTGATATCTATCAAATTTATTCACTTCAGACCACCACAGAGTGGAATAAATATTTTTCAACATTTGACTGCATGAAAGAAAATCTTCAACGTGTATAAGAACTTTCAAACCACAAGCACATAATTGTCTTTAAACATACTGTTTTTTTGATAATATATTTGATGAGGAAAGATAATTTGGCCTCTGTATTTTTTGTACTGAAAAAACCCCAGTAAGTTCCTATAGATACATATTTTAGCTAAACCACACAAATCCTTTTTAAATACACAAGCCAAAGAGGTGGGGCAGGTGACTTTTTAAAATATATTCTGAATGTATTCATTGCTGTGTTTTAGTATTCCACACACTTTTTTCCCCCCACAAAAATAACCTATAAATAAATGAATAAAATGTGTTTTAATTATTTGTAGAGGATACAGTCCAAGAACCTGCATTGTCATGGAGCCCTTTGAATAATCCAAAGTGAAATTATCACTCATTTATCCAGAAGAAAAAACAGGATTCCACCAGATATAGGTGAAATATAATTTTACCAAACATACAATATAGTTGCATAAAATATCAGAACAAAAGAGAAAAATAGCCATTATTTTGGAATTACGAGTAATTCTTAAGATACTTTCCCCACCTGCAGGCTCCAAAAAATCAATAAAAGACATTGTCTTTTTCTCTATGTTAAACAGCATTTCCTATCCTATTTTCTTTTTACACTTATTGCGCTCCACTTTTAAATAAGCTTGTCATAGTTATATATTTCATCTTGAAGTATTCCCTTCCATTTAACTTATTTATGCTGTAAAAAACATTGAATTCAAGATAAAAGGAGACAATAGATACTGTAGAATATTCTGATCTATATGGACAGAATTTTCCTTTTTTTTTTAATCTAAAATTTTTACATAAGCTGTTTAACTTCAAATACTTCAATGTTCATCCTGGAAAGGAAAAGTTTATTTAACTGAGATTTATTTCCTATGTTTACCTTAATTTCTATTTAAATAATGATGGATTTTGTTGAAAACTTCCGTATGAGTCTTGGCTCTAGTTTCTAATATGACCAAAAATAAAGCCCAAAGTTAACTGCTTTTTATAGAAAAGCTATTGAACTTTTCTACTTTTTTTCATTGAAAATACAGTTTACTTATATTCCTTTTCTACAAGATCTCAGTTTTCTGAGATCAGTATTTGATGAAGGCAAATGTCTTTTTCCAAACAGATCAATCTCTAGAAAAAGGGAATATCCACATATCATATGTAGATTGAATATAAATTATATGTACTTAGAATGCCCAGTTCCTACTTTCAAAAAGTCTCATTTTTCAGTAGACATAATATTCTTATTAATTTCAGCTGCTAGAGACATAGAGATAGTCTCTAAAACAGTCAGACTCCAAGCCAGATTTATGTAAAAGTTAATTGCAGATGGATGACACTGTGGGGGGGTATGTGTGTATGTAGGAATACAAAAAAGAAACCTGTGGTAAGAAAATTATGAGAATCACCTAAGGCAGTAGGCCTTCATATTGTATTGCAAATTGAATAAGCTGAAACTTCCAATTTATTACAAAGAAAACACATTTTAGAGGTATGAAAACAATGCAGTAGACTGTTCTACTATGAAAGTTACATAAAAATTAGTGTTAGATGATAAAGGTGTAGTGGCAACACCCTTCTGTTTAAAATGATCAGTGCTAGAGGTACCAAAGGTAATTCAGGAGTTTGCTCTAACATCAAATTACAAATCTGGAGACCTTCCATTTCTTTTGTATAAACCCTAGGATCATTTGGACATTCTAGTGAAATGATACAATGAAATGACGTTTTAAACAAGTGGTAATCATGACTGCAAAGATGTTTATCACAACTCTCACCATGGATTTCGCAAGCTATTAAAAAAAAAAAGGGTAATTTCTTTGGGTATTTTTAAACTCTAAGTATTAACTTTTGAAATATTATTTCCAGTGTGCCTCACTGGGAAATAACCATTTAAAGCATTCAAATGAAATAGTGGCCAAGATTTTGGTAAATAAAGATTTCCTGTCACACTATTCCAGGGCATCTAAAATTTCATGCATCAAACAAAGCGATATTTCACAAACTGTATCTGAGCATGTCTGGAGAATGCAAGAACTTGTATTTCCCACATCTACTTGCAGAGCTAATATTCTTTTAGTCTGGATTTCTTCCAGAGCCTACTTTTTATTTTGCCAAAAGTAACTATGGTAATGTCCTATTCAGACTCATTTCAGTCATCCTGGTTTGAGCAATACATGTAGCTGGGAAAGCGTGACTGTATAATTCCAAAAGTTGAAAGTCCATAAGAGAAGATAACAAATGTTATATTTTCTAAGATAAATATTATTTTCATTTATTTAACTAATCCATTATATACTTTTGGATTATTTTACTCAGTCTTGGCAGTAGGCTTACCATAAGCTAGAGATGAGAGTTTATCCTTACAGTCAGCAAACAGCTGTTCAAAACATATCAATTATTTCTGCTGAAAATTCACAGAAATACAGTTACCTTAGAGGCAAATGAAAGCAGTGCGAAATTTTTTATATGCCTGATAAACAGGTATATAAACCCAAGTATTAGGTCATTTGGGTCAACTTGGGCTCAAACTGTCTCCATCTGTTTTGTGCACTGATTACACTGCTTATATTACTTGAAGTCAGCTTACAGCAACACAGTAAATTATTATATATTCAAATTATTATGCAAATTAGCCCTAATCCATAATCTATCTTCCCATATGCTTTAGTGTTGAATTTGAATCAGTTAACTCAGAAGCCAGTTGAATTCTACATATCATTCCATATATGTTTCTCAGGACCATATTAAATTATCTTCTGCACTGCTATTTTCAGATGTCTGAGAGGTTTAAATGATGGCCACAAGCTAATGTTTATTATCTTCCCTGTGACAAGTACTCTATGACTTTTGAATGATAAAAAAAGAATGTAACTTCTGCCCAGAAATGCAAGTGACTAAATATAAAAATCAGCTGAAAATTACCTAAAATACCCCAACCCTGTTGTATCTGGATTTGTTTTTTTTTAATCTAGTGTG
Source organism: Peucedramus taeniatus (assembly GCA_013400575.1). Lineage (NCBI taxonomy): Eukaryota > Metazoa > Chordata > Aves > Passeriformes > Fringillidae > Peucedramus > Peucedramus taeniatus. The sequence continues at coordinate 45,523 of WBNO01003173.1, read as the reverse complement.
ATATTCATTAATTCCACTGTACAGATACAAGAAAGGGTAATCTTCAGTCACAGAGCCAGGATGGACAGTTTCTCACAGTTGGGGAGCATGTCCTTCCTACTTGTACACACAAGAACCATCTCTCCCTATTGAAACACTAACTAAACCTTTATTATTTTTACAGCAGATTCAGAGACATTGTTGCTGCTAGTGGCTGGTAAAAAGCCGATCTATGTATTCCAGAATAGCCTTTTTTTTTTTTTTTTTTTTTTTTTTTTTTTTTTTTTTTTTTTTTTGTGAGGTAGCTCTCTCGCATTGCAGAGAACTAAGAACAATGACAGAAATGACAGAAGTTTTTCTTTGGGCTCTGGAAAGCTCTTTGTACAGTAAAACTAACCCCACATTAAAGATTTCCAGTTCATAGCAGTTGCCCCGTTAGTCCATTTAGGAGGTCAACTGGTAGTGTCAAAACTACATTGTGTAACCTGAGCAGCCTGTAGGGCACGAGGTGTGTCTGCCATTCACACAGCTCAGAAAACGCTGTCTTCCTATCCACAGCCAGGTCTGCCTCAATGATGAATTCTAATCAGAAGTCAAAAAGACAGTAAATATTTCTGATATTCATCAAGTTTTCTTTTCAGAGTGATTTGCTGTTAGTGCAAGAGTCTTTCATAACTACAGTCTAAAGCGAACACATCTTTCTAAAACACATTATTTGCTTACACACCAAAAATAACTTGGAAGAGGTTGTGTAACATTGCCACCTGGTGATATTTTTTTGTAATATTTCTATTTCAAAGCTGTTAAAATTAATTTTGACCACTGAAATTGTTGCATAGTACTCGTCATCACAACTAAGCATAATTATAATAATAATAAGAAACATGTATGCATTTAAAGGCAAAATAATCAGATTTCATTACACAGGAAAATAAAGCTAGAATATTCTGAAGTTATTTCTTATTAATCTCATTAGTGAGGTTTCCAGGGCAGATTGCCAATAGCCTAGTATTCCAAACACAGAATCACTTTTATACTTGGAGTCATATCCATTAAAAAAAAAAAAATTAAACTGACCCATATTTTTACAGAATATGATTAGACATGGCATAAAACTTCACACCTCATTTACCAGACTGCAATGAAATACAACAATATGTTCTGTTGAAGAAAACATAATTAAATAGAATACTTTGTGTGAAAAATAAGCTCAATTTTCACAGGACATGAAACACTGACACTGTAATACTGCACACAACAGTTAAGGTCATTTTAACTGCTTGAAATAAGATTATGATTGCCAGTAGGAATTATTTGGAATTCCATTTACTGCCTAGAACAGATTACTGCTAGGTGTTTGGTGATGTTGGGTCCATCAGAAACACCAGGTAAGGAATGGACATTTCAGAAACATTTGAAATCCAATATCTCTGAAGAATTTCCAGGGGTAGAAAGAATCAGTCTCCTCAGGTACTTAAATGAAATAACTTTTCTGTAAGTAAACTCTTTCCAAGTAAAACTGCTAAATATTCTGAATTCCCCCTTCCCCAAAAATTCTGTGAAATCTATAGATGACTTGCATGGTAAATGAAAAATTCTCATTCTTCGTGAAAACAAGTAACTCTAGTCCCTTGTCACAACAGGCAGCAACAATGTGACTTCACATATAAATGTCTGTGTGAATATATATTTATGCACTGCACACACATGCATAAAGTCATTCATTACACCATATTTTTTGAAAGTAAAATAAGTTTTCCATTTGATTATATATAATTTTTTCCTCCTTTTAAGAATAGTACTTTTCTTTTTACCTAAAAATGGAAGCTATTGTGAAAAGTCATTTGGCACCCAGGTGGCAGTACTGTCATAGAGGAGGCAGAGCCTATATCAGTAAGACCTTGTTTAGAATCAGCTTCTGAGTGGGCACCGTGCCAGTCTGACAGATGGGCATCAATAATGGCAGCAATGTGCCCTTGCATGTGCCTGTGCATCTACTGTGTTTGCCTAGGGAAAGGCTTTCATCCAAGATTGTCCAAACAGCTGTTCATCCTGAGTTTCTATCCTTATTGTTAAGAAGAGATGTCAACACTAATCCATTTTTAAGCTAGATTAATTATTTTTAAAAAAAGAAAAGTAAAGCAGCGTTTTGGCTGGTAGAGTGTGAGCAAGTCAGTATCTTTACACAAGCACATCAACTTCATAAAGCCCTCAATTCCAGCTTCTAAGTGAAAGAACAACTGAGAAGTCATGGTTACTCAGGACAAAACAAGGAAATAAATCTGTGTCATCAAAAACAATGCCAAATATGGATGAGACCCAGCTTAACACGATAGTCCAGCTGGATGTAAGTACATTTCTGTCTCTGTGATCAAGTGGTAGCTACTTGGACAACCTCTGCTCCATATAACAGTTCTTAGAGGGTTCATGCTCCCCTCCTACTCTTACATTCTGATGGTATCTGCTATATCTTTCTCCTAAATATGTCACAAGGTGACAGGGGAGGAGTGAAAAGAGGAGGTAATAATCAGTGAAAAGCCATCATATGCCTCACAGTGCCAAACCTAATCCCACCTCCATTGCAGTAAGTGGAGGAAAATGAGTAACTTGACACAAAAGTTTCTGGTAGTGCAAAATCTGTTTTCTATGTCCTTTCTTTTCAGTACTAAATCAATATGTGCTGTCATACAGTGGAAGACTAAAAGGCCAGAGCTTTTTCCACTGACTTTGTTTAACTGAAATCACATAGGACCAAAATCCTACAGCCTAGACCAGCCTAGATGCTGGTCTGTGAACTTTCCATATCTCACGGCTCTCAGACTAGCAGTTCATAGCGTTAGACAGTTGACAAATTACAGCTCTGAAGTTACTGACATTTTATCACCACTTTATTGGCTACAAAATCTGTAAGGCCTGCTGGTTCAGCAGCTCTAAAAGACTTGGCTGAATGTATAGATATACGTAGTGTCCAGCAATTGTTACATCATCTTTCTTTAAGTCTTTTGGATGACAAAAAGATGTAAGCTCCTGTGGCTGATTCAGGACACCCAGCCTGCAGGGCTGACATGCAAATATTCATTCCAGAAAACCACTGTGGTCCCACTTGGATTAGAGAGGTAGTATAAAAATTCTTCCCAGTTATGTGGATCTCAATTATGATTATACATATTGATTCAGATTTATTAGATGCAAGAAAGGGTGGCAACAACACTGAATTAAGAACTAGAAATTCAATGTAGATGTTTCTCCACACGTCAATTTTCTCCTAATTTGTGTATATAGCCTTTCCAGCTGATTTAATTCCTTGTACTGAAGGAATTAAATGTGTGCTATATTTGCAACCTGAATATGGTATCTAACAAAAAGACATTACTTGGTTACTTTTGAAAGGTGGAATGAAAAAAGAGTTGCATGTTTCAGCCAGATGACATCTTCCTAGGCCAGGTTCCATTTTAATTGTTTCCTTCCAATGGTAATGTCTCAGGGGGCTAGTATATAATCTATATTAAAAAGCAAAATGAAACAAAGCAGAAAAGTAATAGTATTTTCATTTTTAAAACATCAGCTCTTTTGGGAAATGAAGATTTTATTTTTATCTTCTACAGCAGCTGGATTTTTTGCATGCTCCTGACACTATTTTAGCCATTTAGTTGGAAGACATGGGTTCCATTCTGACTCAGTGAAATAGAAAGGTTATTTTAGTTTAATTGCCCACCAACAGCTCTTACAATGAGTACTTAAACAAACAAAAAATCCTCTTCTAGAACTGCTTTGCCGAATAAGATCATGCTTCTAAACAGGAAATTTCTGGGTAAAGAATAGAGGGCAATATGTCCAAGTTTCCTTTATATCAATGTTAAATTTTTTGTTCTGTTAAACACTTGAAACTTGATGTATAATATAATAACATCATAAATTCTGATGTAAATAAACAGTACCTCCTCAACAAATTCCCTGACAACACAAAGCTGGGAGGAGTGGCCAATACCCCAGAGGGCTCTGCGGCCGTTCAGAGGGACCTTGGCAGGTTGGAGAGATGGGTAGAGAGGAACCAACTGAAATTCAGCAAAGGCAACTGCAGGGTCCTGCAGTTGGAGAGGGAAAAACCCCAGACATCAGACACGCTGAGGCCAACCTGCTGGGAAGCAGCTCTGTGGAGAACGTCCTGGGGATCCTGGTGGACACCAAGCTGTCCACGAGCCAGCAGTGTGACCGTGGGGCCGAGAGGCCAATGGTGATGCGGAGTGCATTAGGAAGAGCATTCCAGCTGGTTAAAGAATGTCATCCTGCCCCTTTACTCAGCCCTGGTGAGGCCACATCTGGAATGCTGTGTCCAGTACAAGAGAGACATGTAGAACCTGGGGCAGGCCCAGCAGAGGGCAATAAGGATGATTAAGAGATTGGAGCATCTCACAAGGAAAGACTGAGGGACCTGGCCTTGAGAACTCACAACTGAGAGGGGACCTCATCACTCTCTGTCAGTATCTGAAGGGAGGGTGCCAAGAGGATGGAGCCAGGCTCTGATCAGTGGTGCCAAGCAGAAGGACAAGAGGCAATGGGCAGAAACTGTTGCATAGGAAGTTTCGCCCAAACATGAGGAAAGGTGTGCAGGTGACCAAGCACCAGAACAGGCTGCCCAGAGAGATTTTAGAGTCTCCCTCACTGGAGATATTCTAGAATAACCTGGAAAATATCCTGTGCTCCAGGATGACCCTGCTTGAGCAGGGAGGTTGGACCAGATGACTCAACAAGTGGACCCTTCTTTAACCATTCTGTGATTCTGTAAGCCGTGGTTGTCGTAAATGCCTCTCCGAGAGTCCCTTTGGAGCGCCCAGCTGGCTGTGGCACAGCGACAGCGGGGGACACTCTCCCGATCTCCAGGGGAGTCAGGAGGGCGGCTCAGGCTCTCGCCTTGGCGGGTGAGGCAGGAATATGACTGTGGTGGAAGAAGGAGTGGACTTTGAATGGAGGTTTCAGTCCAGGTTTATTCAGGCAGGGACCCAAAGCCCAGCATGACCTCGCTTTGAAGACAAAAGCCCCGGGTCCAAAAGCATCTTATAAAGGGAGGAGGGAACAAAGATAGGGAGCCAATAGGGAAACACGGGGGTATGGACATTGGGAAGATGGACTTCTGGGGAGACCAGTGGGGGTAACCTGTGGGAGGAACCCCGGTTCCTCAACCAGTCACTCAACGCCCTTAACAGAAGTTTCTAGGGGAAGGGATGGGCTGCTGAGTGATGGACAGGACACCAGGGAGGGGTTGAGGGAGGAGGCAGGGGATTGACATGGAAGGAGGAGTGAGGAGGAAGCATGGGCAGAACCACTGAAATAGGGGACAACTGGGATAAACCAAGGTACAGAACAATTATAAAAAAGGCATATAAAACACAACACAACACTGGTAAACTAACAGAATTCTGGAAAATATCCATCAACAACTACATAAAAGATATGATCCCTTCCTATTGAATTAATTCACATGGCCATCACAGAATTTCCATACAATCACATCACATTCCAGCTTGGACTGAAAAAATAGTGTTCTTCACATAACACCATTGCTTTAAAAAATCTTTAATGTGCATAGAAGTGACCCAAGCAGTTACTGGATCACATTTCAGAAAATTATTGCATTCCTTTCTTCATGATGTAAAAAATGTCTTTTGACACCCATCATCTTAAAGTTCCTTGAAAATTCATTAAAGCACTTACAAATAAACTTTCTACATCAAAACCTGGGGTATCCATGCAGTGTTTTGTTCTATTGTGAAAGCCACAACAATTACAAATTAGCCTGGTAGATATTTGGCTCCTATTTCCCTAATTTTCTAAAGACAACATTTTCTTTTGGAACTCATTATTATGTGTTTCCTTGACAATTTTTCTCATCTAGCCCTCAAGGTACAAATGACTATGGACTTGGCAGCCTTAAAACATTTTTCATCAAAAACGCCCATAAAACATTTTCTTAATTCTCTCTGTATTGGTGACAACACAGCAAGTGGGGAAAAAAAGGCAGCACAAAGAATTTATAATTCTTCTCCTGCTGCCTGAGGAAATGAAGTACACAGCTATCTGTATATTCAACTGAAATATTCCTATAAATGTACATTCTACAAAATATGTTGTGCTGTTATTTGGGTAGCATAGTGCTGGGACATTGCTGCCCAAACCTCTGCTTCTTCTTTTCCCCTAGAACTGCAGAGACTTTTCACTCTGCTGAAATTGCTTCTGCATTCAAACAGTGTTACTTCTAGTAAAATTGCATTTGGTCCTCTAAACTGTACTTAGCTTGACTAAAACCCAGCTGAATAAAGTCATTCTGACTACTTCAATCAGCCTTTGAAGTGTTGTTTATGCCAAGTGAAACTTGTGACTTTAGGTACAGCACTATATCTTGTATTTGTGTTCATGCACAAGCACAGTGACACACACTTATCCAGTCTTCTGTATGGACTATTCTGCACTCCAACAACAATTGTATTTTAGTTCTCATAACAAAGCACAAGAGAAAGATATTTTCTATGTTTTCCAAGGGAAGAAATGAAGTGCAATGTGATTTACTTGCTCAGGGGAAAACAATCAGAACCTAGATTTCTTTAATCATTTCTCTCACAAGATCATCCTCTCTGAATTCTGATTGCTACTATAAGCTAAAACAACTTACAGACATACATAGGGAATTCTGTAACAGTATCACTGTGACACACCAACGTAGGAACTTTGGTGAGGGTGAACTTTCCTTCTGTTCTGGGTCTGTTCTAAGACTGAGAACTAAAGAGAGTGGGGGAAGAGAAAGGGGAAGGGAGAGGTGGTAGAGGGATTACAAGCTTCTCTTAACTAGAGATGTGTTTGGAATACGTACTAGCCTAGGCGCCATGTGTTGAGAAGGAAGGTGATTTGCAGGCTTTTGATTTGCACCCGAAAAGCACGCACAACAAACATACTACCCCTTCCCTTGCTGATGTGAAATTGGACTCACTGCAATGCTGGGCACTCAGGATAGATAAATCAGCAGCAGAGATGTACAAGGTGAGTTTTTTAAACTACAGAATCCTGCATTTTTTTTCACTTCACTCTTCCACTTTTCCTAAGAAGATATTAGGGAAACATATAAAACAAAGTATTTTCTCAATTGAATAATTTCAATACTGTGCATTTATCAACCAATACTTGTAATGGGACCTTTACTTACAAATTAGCCATGTGTTACATTAGGTGTGTTTGCAAAACAAATGCAATTTTTAGACTCCATGTAGATAATGGTGTGATAGTAGAAGATATTACTCTTAATGTCAAATTTAAAACTGATGTTTATTAATATGAACTTAGAGAAACCCAAACTACACACCAGTAAATTTGCTCCAGTATTCCTTTGGTTTTCATAGTAAGAAAGAATGCTAACAATTTATTTGAACCACTCTGTAGCACTTGCTAAGACACACTTATATTAAGTGCTGTACACATTCAAATTATAGCATTTATTTTTCTTGGGTCTCTTTCCAATTGTGTGGAATATTATATTCTGAATGACAGAGGAAACAGGTGAAATATAGCATTCTCTTTTATTTCCCTGCTTTTATTTAGTGTTTTGTCAGGTCATTTACAGAAATACTACTAAGTGGCTTTCTATAGTGTTTAAAAACATTTATTTATGTTGCTCAGACCTTAAAGCCGTTTTCTTTTATGTTTATGCTACGTAGAGAATAGAATTAGTAATCTATGAAAATATCTACCTACAATATCTACCTAAAGAAATGTAGGCTCTACAAAGTATTTAAACCATATTACTTCTCCAGTGAAATAATGCAAAATTCTTCAAAAAACCCAACAGGAAATTATAAGTGAACAAAACAATGGTGTATTGTGGTGTAGCAGGCCTCACAACTAAAAATACTTCCATCAGTATTAGGGGTAGGATTTGATTTTGGATCAGTTTTAGAGTTCCTACTTATGACTAATCTCTGTTACACCACAGTTGCATAAAACAAAACAAAATTCTACCTGTTCCTGAAATCGTGACCAAATGAATTTTTCACTATGCATGTGACAAATCAAATTATGCCTTTTTGTTTAATCCAAATGAACAACTACTTTTACTAGTATTCAATCCTGCATATGCCCTTCACCCTGTGTCTCTTGCTAAACAAACATCTTTGTGAGGTTTAAATGTCTCATTCTTTATAACAATGTTCAAATCTAGCTATTTTTGTCTGTATTGATGACCAAGATAACCGTACTTTGATAACTAAAGTATCTCCCTTGCTTTTATGACAGTAGGTCACATGCAGAAATTTATCCTAGAGCAATTTTTTGAAGCCATGTATGTGCTTCATGAACTAAAAATGCAGAAACCTGCTCAAAAATCTGGGGTTTTCTTATGTTCGTGATGTTTTAAAACCATTCTATATTCCTTACTCCTTGATTTTAATTTAATTTTTCATTTTTTAATTTTTTAATTTAAATTTTTAATCTAATTTTAATTTTCAGAAAATTCCTATTTTCTGTCACATTAATGTATGTGTCTGTGCATGTGTAGGATTGCCTGCACATATATGGTTCAATATATTGTGTTTACAGTATTATGTTGTTTAGCAGAACATGTTTATAATATTATATTACAATATTATGTTTAACAGAACTAATAAAGAAATGTAAGAATATGTTGCACCAATTATGAGTGGAACATCTGAGAGAACTATTACCACATCACTCAACCACCCTGCTCCAGGTTTCTTTTATTTATGTAAAGGAGACTTCTGCACATCATAAAGTTAATTCATTAGTCCATAGCATTCAGTGGTTGGGTTTCTAACATTATCCTAATAACAATAGACAAGTGTGCTGATCAGAGTTAAATATACACATGAAAGGAACAAATTACTGTGAATTGGGACTAGATCTGCTTGATTTGGATACTGGCACACTTAGCAGTGTTCAAAGATCTTCACCTTAACATAGGATGAGTTAGTTCAAGACAGAAAAGTATAGAAAATTGACAGATACTTTTCAGTTTCCTTATGAAATCTACATTTCCTCACTATTTATCCTTTGTGTAGCATGTGGCTTCACCTTCATATAAATTCAAATGCAACAAACTAAATATTTTACTGAATGCGTCCTCTGCCCAAAGCAACTGTAATCAATATTCAGAAGGAAAATTTACACAGTTCTCCTCTTTAAATTATAAAAGACATCCCTTCTGCCTTTTGCTATGCTGAAAAATATTTTCTGCTACAAGCTATTTAATGCTGATGCCTGGCAGGACTTACCTATATCTCAAGATATATGGTGAATGCTGGCATACAAATTGCTCTTCAGTTGCTATGAATTTCCCTTTCATGTAGTATTGATTTCCCAAGAGGAAAAAATGACAAATTACTCTTAGACGTGCTGGGTATTATACAGCAGGGAGGTAGCATATTCCTTCTATTTTCATTGTCACTGGCCCAGTTTCATTTAACAAATTGCTCAAATAGATTCATTCACTTCAGATTTCATATATGAGATCCAGATGGTTTTTATCCCTAAGAGCTTCCTCTGAAATAATGACAATAATAGCTAATACCTTTTATCTTTATCAGGATTATAATCATGCCCTCTTGTTTTGGAGAGTTGGCTTTTCACATGAGAAAAGAGAACTCTGGAACAAAAAAATGCTTCTCAGCTTCTGGAAGAGGACCTGTGTATTCTTTTTCCTTTGTACTCCCCCAACACACACATATTCCAGCTTCCCTCAAAAATTAGAGCATGTGTATTCAAAAGATCTAGGGTGATCCAGCCAGGTACCTGATACAGTAATCAGGGGAAAAAGGACTTCTGAATACAGTGAAAAGTACTCCTGCCTGGCACAGGAGGCACAGCCAGAGAGGCTCCCCTCCCAGAACAACATGAAATGCCTGGCTACATGTGTTCAGATTGTCAACGATCTGCCCACTGTGTCCAAACTTAAAAATGACCTGAAGAAAAAACATATGTTTTATAGCTTTTCCAGGACTGCAGTTCTTTGTAGTCACATAATTTCTAACTTTCCATTTCCTGAAAATTATTTTTTATTCATTGGCCTATTTAAATCAAACAAAAATTATAATAAAATTTCTGTTGAAGTCCAAATGGTCTTTCAACATAAACAGCAATTTCTTGTTCATTTCCATTACATAGCTATATAAATCCACTGAAGGCAGCTAGAAGCAAAAGGAATATGTGTAGTTTTAAAAAGGAACGTGTAATTTTAGTGTAATTTAGATTATTATACAAATACTTCACATTTTTAACTCACAGAATTAATTTGAAGCATTAATTTATCAGACATTAATTGTAAGTGATTACCATAAAGAATACTGGATAAAGAGAAATTCTTTGTCTGCATTACCTAGATGCTATATGGCTCCATGGATCTGCCATACTGCAAAGACCACTGAAGGTTTTAAAAGTAAAGTTTGCAAAAAAAGAAAACGGGAAATTTCTTTCTTGTGCTTTTTTTGTTATTTTTCAGAAAAGTGGGCTCTCTCTGACTCGCATAATCTTGGCATAACTTCTAAGATGGTGGTCACAATCACTATTTAGTAAGTGCTTTAAATTATATCTGAAGGGCTGCTGCACTATCCCTCAGTATCTGAGTTTAAATGAGGATTTCACCTTGCTTACATGCTTGTTTACTCTTTCAAGTAAACAGATTAATTTGTTTGTCCTCTATTAGCTTACACCCTGCAGAGATCAGACCTTAAAAGTTTCTCTCTAGTTATGAATATTGATGATGTAGCCTATATTTGGCTCTTCTATTTTCAAGAAATTCTTTAGAATGCTGAATTTTACACCAGTAGTCTATAGCATATTGCACATAATACCCAACCAGATGGCCAGTGATCTTCTAATAATAACAACAATTTCATACCTAGTTGAGATACCTTGTGTTTTATTAGGCTCAGCCAACTGTATTATTTCTGCCAAGAAATTGCAAAGAGGTCTCTGAGGCTTTTCAGCTCCAGTGGTTCATAAACCAATTTGAAAAATTAGTTCTGAGGACTTATGACTACCTTAACTACTTTTTCATAAGACCAGTGATTCCTTTCTTGTTATATGCATGCAATTATGTTTACATTGCTTTGTGAGAAATCACTGCCAGAAGTTGGAGTGCAATTGAAATATCTGTACTTGGTGTGCTTTTCAGGAAATATATGAGAGCTAACAAAGTTCTAGATTTCCCCAGAATAATTCAAGAACAGTCTGGATGCAATTCTGTGCAGTGTCCTCTAGGATGACCCTGCTGGAGCAGGGATGTTTGACCAGATGGCTCACTGGTCCCTTCCAATCTAATCCATCCTGTGGTAATTTTGCCTGAGAAGAACATGGCACCATGGACATTTACTTGGGATGTCCAATGTTTCAGGTGATACAGCATTTGCAGCTTATCAGGAAATGCCAGACAAATTTTCTGTGTATGTGCAGACAAGGCACCTGGCTGACATCATGGGGCTTTAGCATCTTGGATTTCTTCAACCTGATATATGCAAAGAGAATAGCCTGTGTGCATGCAGTAAGTCCTGTGAACTCATTTTGAGGTACTGAAAATACCCAGACCACTTGGACAGGACATGTACCAAACATCCAAGTCATAAATGTTTTTTAGAATCTCTGCCGAGTCAAAGGTTTGCTCGTAACTTCAGACCCACTCATAGAACTCAGAATGACTGCTCTGAAGCACAGGCATGCATAGCACAGCCAACATCTCTTCTAGTGTTCCAGTGAAAGAAACAGGTACTTTTGGAGTGTAATGTATCTAACAAAATATAGCTGCCAACTTAACGGGAAATAGACTTCAGATTATGTTGGCTATGATGTTGAACAGTCACTGGCTATGAAAACAGCTTCATGTGACAGGCTAAGCAGTGGCCATATGAATGTTGGGGGAGATTATCTTCTTCATTTGTGCAACACACAACATGGTCTAATGCAATTAAGATAATACAGAAAAATAAAACTTGCAAATCTGAATGGTTTGATGTATGTAACATATGTGCATCAAATGTGAAGTACACTGGTGTCTATTTTGGCAAGATTAAGTAAATTGAAAATCTAGAATAATTTTGGAATTATGAGTATTTGTTCATTTACACTTATCTAGGGATGACTGCATGCCATTCTACACAATGTAGGTCATTTACCTGATTTTATGTGAGAGAAAATATTCACATGCTCAACTTAGAAGTGTCCACGCACTATAAATACTCTTTATACATGCAGCTTGTCCCAGTTCAATCTCCACCTTCACATTCAGTTCTGATATTTTTACTCCAAAAGCACTCTAAATAGTCTCTTTGTGGGAAACTCCATTCAATATTCACAGACAATCTGCATACATTTAAGTACTCTTTTACTTTTTAGTAAATTCTACATTTTTCAGACTTCCCTATTTCTTCTGTATGCAAAATGATTTTTACAACTCAATAGGCAGAATTTTTAATCCCAGTTTGCCAAACAAATTGATCAAAATAAATTAAACTAAAAAAAAAGGAAAGTAAAAATGGCAAAGTTACAGTGACTTAGAATTTTGTCTGGAATGTTAATCAATTATCTGATTGATGTTAATTGATATTAATTTATTAACTGATAAATTTTGAAGTATGATATTCGTAATTATCAGGCTATTTTATATATATGTACATTTATTTTTATTCATTAAATCCGAGTTTCATAAACAAAAACTTTAAATATGCAGTTTCGTCTATAAGAAGAGTTTAACAGAAAAGTGTTGACTGATTCGGGAAATGGAATGTGTGAGAAACATTAAAAATTGTCTTTTTTTTCTTAATTAATCTCCATTGTTGGTTAGATGATCCAGAAGAAATTTTAATAAATAATTTCTACTACTAAACTCTGCATTTCTCCTGCATTATTCTGTTGAGAATTCACACTGGATTAAATAAAAAAATCAAAAAATTATTGTCCATAGCAGATCAGCATGAATATGTCAATTTGTCAAGATTCATTTTGTAAGGATTCCAATTTATTTACTAAAAGGTGTATTAAGATTAGGTCCTGCTTGTGTTCTACAGCCAGTCTACTTGAGCTTTGACCTTCCATTTAGCTCTCTTTACCAATGATCTACAATTTTAAACAGATTTCTGTGCACAAACACCGTTTTATCTCAATGGTCTTTCAGATAATTCTTATATAATCAGTCAGAGATGGGAAACAACTCAGAGATTTAAGGCCATATGAAACAGTTTTTCTACTCTTGGACCAATATTCATTTTCATTAAGCAGAAACCACATCACTTTTCAAGTTGCTGAAAGGAAAAGATGTACAGAAATTGATTTGGCATCAGTTACATCTGTTTTGGATTTGAAATGTTTACATAACATTAGAAAAAAATAATACTTTGAAAATAGCTTTCATTTCTTATCAATTATTTTTATTATTTTTTATAATTCCACTTCACCCACTTTTATTGGGCTCTGTCTGTCTTTCAACATTCAGACTTTTTTGGCAACTGTAAATCACTTTTTTTTCCCTCTCAACAAGTAGTTATTCTATTAATGATTTTTTTAAAGTCTACTGGAATAACAGATCCCCAAACTTGGCATTTACTAAAAACATTGAGAAACACAAGCGAAAGAGTAGACATGTTGTTTTGATAATCTATCATCGCATAAAATCATACGTATGTTTATCCTACAGAAAATAGAGTATGCTGAAAAGCAAACTAACCTCAGAAAAGCACACTCATTACTTGTTTAAACTCTGTACTTGCTTATTCAGAACTAATTTTGTTGCACAATATCGTTTCTTGATGAACAACACAGCTTTTAAAAATATAAAAAAGTACAAAGAAATTATTAACTGTTAGAAACCACAAATAAACACAGTAGTTAAAACAACATAAATAATCCCATGCTAATAGTCAGGCACTTTGGCATATCTGATAAATTTTAGTCATTTAGCCTTATTACCTCAGTGCAGAGTACCAGCTGTGACACTGTAAAGGGCTTTTTTAGCATCTTAGATTTCTTTAACCACATTCTGGAAATTTTTAACTTGCCTGATTTTGCCTGTGTACACTTGCACTTTTGCAGATTTTGTACAGATGAATGGAGAAAAGTTTTGCCAGAAATGGGCCTTTCTTTTACTAAGATAAAGTTTATTTAAAAACTTCTTTCATGGCATTGAAAAGTATCTAACAGTCTGCTAAATTTTAAGCATTAATTATTCTGACTTCAAAGGTCTTATCAGTATCTAAAATGCTAAACTACTTGAAGTCAGACTGGGACACTGAGTAATTGAAAGAAATTCCTATTCAAAATTAAACTGTAAAATATTTCTATCTGTTTTTAAAAAGCATGCACCAAAAAAATCACATACACATTGGTCCCAAATTTAATGCATGCAGATGCATTCACACATATTTCTCCAGCAGAGGACAAAGACATGACAGGCATAAAGTTATTCTTCAGTTCCTAGACATGACAGCAACTTGCTGCCATTTAATTGAATACCTCTGTCTAAGATAAGGGAACTTACTGCTGGGTCAGTGTACACCTCTCTATATCAAAAATTGTATGATACCATGTTACCATAAATACATCAGTGCCTTTCTGTTTAAATTATTATATTCAGGTTGCTAGACTTTTATTATTCATTACAGTTTTAAATGAAAACTACAGCTTCATTTTGAGAAAAATTTAAAGATAGAACTACTCAGGAGAAGATACCATGCAGGGAAGCCATCATAATGTAAACCATGATGAGAGTCAAAAGATGCCTCTCTGAGCTCTGGTTTCTGCTGTATCTTCTGAATGTACCAACACCAAACCAAATATACCACTGTGTCAGGAACTAGCACAGCACTCCCTTCCTCCTTTAAAATGGCAAGTGATTTTGGTAAAGAAGAAAACATGGGACTTGATTCTGTTCCCTAGGATATTTGAGGTACTACTGCTGCACTATTAGATTAGGTTTATGGGTTTTGGGATTCCTGTGCCGTCTGGAGTGGCAGCTGAAGGCCTCTAGGGTACCCTAGTACATCTAGGGGCACTAAATGCTTATGTGAAGGCAATTGAATCACACCTTTAAAAGCAGTTTTTCAGATTAGGAGTTGGAGTTGGAAGATGTTTTACTCCTTTTATTAACAGAGGCTTGAATTTTTGCTTTCAGATCATGTCTAGTGGTTAGGTGAAGCTGGCTGTAACCCAGCCCTCTAGGTCCAGATTCTTTTTATCAGTATTATCCTGACATACAGTAGAGCACTGTTCAACTGCATGCTCCAGAAACTCTTGATATACTAGTGAAAAAAATGAGCTGGAATTAGTCACTCTTCATCCAGCTTTCCCTCACAGACAAACCTGTAGCAAAAAAGAATGTAATTTACATCATTCGAGATGTAATGTCAGCAGAGAGCAACTTCTGTTCTGTATTGTAAAATCTTACTGGGGCTCCATGACCTATACTCTGCCAGGGTCTCCTGGGATTGCTGGGAGACTGCTGATCATAGAACATATTTCCTTTGCTTCCAGCACACTCTGCTCTCTAGCCTGTACTGTTGCTTTAGCAGTGAACTTTTATCCCAGTCTTAGGCAAAAAGGAGATTTCTGCTGTCCTGCCAATGTGATTGGTAGGCAGGGAAGATGCTGCTGTTAGCTTGAGTGCAGAAAAGTGTGTGGTGAAGTATAAAACAATAAATGGTAGGTTATACATAATCTGAATAACAGTTAGCTAGCTTTAACACACCTCTTTCCATTGGTACACCATGTGACATTTTACAAAAAAGTTTATGTTTACATTCACTTTATAGATGGAGAAAAAATGACAAAAGATTTCCTAAGATCACAACATGGTTTAAGAAAGAGCCAGAAGAGTAGTTAAACCTTGACTGCCAAACCTATGTCCTGGAGACAAATAGTTACTTCTGCAGTTTCTGGACAAGTCAACTCTGATGAGATGGTAAGAGTTATTTTATTTGTTCTTCAGGTTAATTGAACAGTTTGGGTTTGGTGGATTTGGGGTTTATTTGTTTGTTTGTTTTAAATTATGAAATTTTAATCGTTCTATACTCACTGTAAAAATAAAAATCAATCATCTTTTCCAAAACAAATTTATATTAGCCTAATTAAATATTCTGGGGCTCAGTTTCTTGAATTGTAAGTTGCCTGGATACTGCAGTAGGTAGAGCACACTTAGAAAAAGCTCAGCAGTTACAAAGTACATTGCTACTTTTATATGGTCAAGCTGAACAATGTAGGAAACAAAAATGGCTGCATTTTCATAAGTTTGATCATGCATCCATTGTCAAGGGCTGAATCAAATTACAGGGATTGTTCTTTTGCCTTGCATAAAAAAATATGGGAGAGATAACATTTTAACATTATCAATCTACAGTTGAGTATCATAGATTTCTATTTAACAAGCTGTATATATTCAGTAAGAGCTGTCATAAAGAGGTTGCCAAAAATCAAACAGATTCAAGAAAGAGAAGTACAGTTGAAAATATTTCATGTAGTTTGGAGTTTAAATACCATGGCCATGGGTGAAATAGGGAATATACTGCAGTGAAAATTCAAATGATCACTAACCAGAACTTTTGACAGCAGGAGTAGACTAACCAGAATACCAAAAATGTTTTAAAAAGAAAGCAACATTAAAAAGTGAATGCAAAAAAGAGGAGAGATATTCAAACATAATACTGAGACCATAGCTTAAGAAGAGGAGGGTATGAGGCATTTTTCCTTATGATGTAAGGAGGGTGAATGAGATCTCAAAAGAAAATGAAGTGGTTCACATTCTGTCACACATCAATGTATTCACTGATGGTGATGGTAGAGCATGCCTAAGGATTTGGACAGAAGCAACATAGATTCAAGTCCAAAAAAGAGTAGGTTTGGCCCATATTTCAGAACTTGTGACAGCAACTATATTTGAAACAAATATGAAGCAGAACTGTCAAGTAAGGCTCAAGATTTAGCCAAGAAATACAGAAATCAATGATGCTACATACATACAATTGAACATCACTGAGATTTAAGACCTGATTGGATTGTTACTTTTTGACTGGGGAAAAAAATTCAGACCTTGGAAATGCATTTGGAAACACCAAGTCACAGCTGAGAGGCACTCAAAACAGAAATGTAACCTGAATACCTCTTTTGATCTTTTAAATCAATAGATAAGGAACATATTGCTTTATCAATGGAGACTCCTCATGAATAGTAAAACAATTCTGTTTGCTTTCCCTTATCTCTTCAGACCACAAAATTTTAAGCACAAAACTTTATTATTTTGGAAGAAAAAATTTTGAGTGATTTTTTAAAAATAGAAAAGAACCAAAAACATAAAAGCAATACACTGCTATGACTGTTAACCTTTACGATCGCATAAATAAGTTGTTTGCAAATGGGCTTATTTTAAGGCATTTATAGAACAGAAACTGCACCATTTCCATTCCATGTCTATTAAACCCCAAATTATATGCCTACATGTGCAAAGTATGCAAGAATTGTCCAATTGACTCTCTTTGTCCTTCTGAGTATTTTACCTGGACTAAAGTGGTCATTAGTGTTTCACAGTATCTTTCATATCAACATTACCCTTGATCTTCATAGGTTTGTGACAAAACAAAGCTAAATATGCATTTTTAACTGCATTTAGTTGAAGCATCTTATGCAATCGATGAGTTCCTGTGGTTCAGAAAGGCAGAAGACTCCTAGGCTCCCTTAATGCTCAAGAAAAATGCACTTTTTGAAAGGCTACTACACTACTCACCCTTAAAAGCCCAACAGCAAATCCAGGTGGGGCAGCAATATGACTTTGCTTCCCTCTTACTGCTTTCATGCCTTGAAAAATGGACTAGCTAGTGCCACAGGGGAATTCACAAAACTGGGGCTGTAATTCAGATAAATTACAGATTAGGAGAAATCTGTCTGCAGACCCTATAATCTCCCACTTCTTCTAAAATGCTTGATGGATTAATCCTACTGCAGATCTGCTTACACAAAAACAGATTTGTACTTCTCTTACCAAATATTCAGTGTGTTCCTTTATACTCTCTCTCCTTCTAGAAAAAATTATATCAGAGTAGTTTCCATTTTAGGTACAGATACTTGTATTAGGCCACAGACAATAACTAAAGCCAGATACCCAGAGGAGAATGTAAGAACAGGGGAAAAATCATTGTCTCAATTGCACTTCTAGCCTCCAACAACTTTTAATCTCTGTTATATCACATTGCATTTATCTGCTTTTCAGGCAGAAAAGCCATATCTTTGTCAGTTTTTTCCATAACTTTGCTTATGTGTTCTATTCATTCCATCTTCTTTATTACTTTTATCCTATCTTTTTTAATACTACTACCTTGTTAGCAGGAACCATGGTTGGAAAGCAAGGGGGTGAGGGAGCCAGCACTGCACACAAGATTCAGTAACTTTAGCTAAGCATTCTTTAAGATAATGGCATAGTCATAGGCTTGAATTTGTCATTTCTAAGCAAAAAATTAGAGAAAGTGATTACTTACCTTCTTCACCACACTCCTGCATTTTTTCCAGGCATTACCATTGTTTTTACTCAAGGCAGTTCCCAACTTCTCTAAGATGAAGCAGAACTCATCTAGAATGCATATGCAATATCTGAAGTTCAAAGGAGTAGACCATGGCTCAAAAGAAAAACTGGTGTGTTTCTGCTCTGCACTGGTCTTGGATTCAGATCTGGATTTATCAATGCCTTTTTCTAAGAGCCTGTACAAAGAGTCTGCTCTCTGCAAAAACCATGTGTGCTGTATTCTCTTTGGGTTGGTCCTTACTTTCATATTATATCAACAGCAAAACAGGATTAACAGAGATGACAGACAGCAGTTCATTAAACCTTTGACATTCACTGATAAATTTATATGTACATTGCAGTTTCCCACATGAAAAAGGTTAGTCTTACCTGAAACTAATTCACAAGGTTTGGTACTAATTGAAATTCTTTCGGTTTGCTAAAGAAAAATTAAAAAGGAAGAGGCATTGAGATTAATACCACTTTCATAGTTAGAGGCAATCCCTTTAGGTTATGGGATTTGAGAAAAGTTTATGCCTGTTTATACGTGCCATGCTCCTCCAACTGAAAAATTAACGTAATGTTTTTATATTCCTTTTATATAGCAGTTACCTTTGCTATATTTAAAAGAAAAATCAAACTCCTATGCTAATGTCTTTCAATGGCATTATGGTCTAGTTTGAACTGTTTGAACAGTTGCTTAGTAAGGCAAACAGAATGCTCATACTCTGTTCTTACAACAATTTTAAGACCGTAGGGTTTGTAGTGTAGATAATCACAATGGCATGCTTGCAGAAAAGGAACCAGGAAGACTGAAGGTTTGTGTAGACTGTTCATATACTTGAGTAAAAAGTAAAAGTAACTGTTCAAAACAATGATCAAGTGGATTTCAAATGGAAAAAAACAGAATATATGAAGAAGAGCAGAATATGTGAAGAAAAATATCTTCTGGAACTTTATCTGGATACTTTAAGAATTATATGAACATAGAGTAAATTATTACTGAAGAATAGCTGCTAATCAGACCTCTTCCATTTGATCATCTGTATTCTGCCCTGCTATCACAAACCATACTATTCTAATGCTAAGCCTCCCCGTGTCTCCTCCATATTCCTGTAAGTGTTATACAGTGCTCAAATGGATGCATCTTTCCTCTTTGAACATTATTAAAGTGAGGAAATAAATAATATATTGACTAAACTTTGTAGATTATTCTGCATATTATTATTATATAATATTATTCTGTATATCATTATTATATCTTCTGGTACAGTTTTCAGCAGAGTAGATGTGAAAATAAAAGAACATGAAGCCACCGTGGTGCAGGTTGAGCAGTGACTTGGTATTTTACATATAAAGACATAACCTAACAGGGAAGAATGACTGTATTTGCCATATTCTCCTGTGCCACAAAGTGGTAGGAGTATTTTCATGTCTTGTTTCTAGAATTAGGCTGTTATGCAATTTTTATCTTGGTGTTGAAAATGAGAATTACACCTTTTGAACACCATAGCTCTGGCCCTGTTTCAAGTGTAGAAGCAAGTTTATAAGAACAATTTATGTATTCTGGAGGGCATTACTCATGCTGCATGCATTATGCCCTGTTTCTCATAGCATGCATTCATTAAACTGACATAATTTAAGTATTTCATGCTCATTTTACAGCTTATTTGGTCTCTTATTTCAATTTTCATCTATCACAGCCTTGTTCAAACTATATTTGTATAGAAAGTAACCAATTGCCAAATGTGATAAAGGTCACACCTTCTTTCACTAAAGAATCTAAACTTTCATTTTATGTAGAGATAAAATCCTACAAGGTAAAGGCGAGGGCCAACAAACATCCACAGAAATAGTAATCGTCAGTAGGGGGAAGAAGAATCAGATGCTCAGAGAAAAATACTCCAGCAGCTAAAAAAATAAATTTAATGTGTCTTCTAAATGTCTGCTTAGTCTTTATGAAAAAAAAAAAAAAAACCTCTCAGGTATTAGTTTTAAAAATATAGGGATTTAAACTTCTTGTCTCAAGCATAATTAAATGGCTCCAGAATGTTTAAAAGACTACAACCTCTAGAAAATATTGGTGTATTAAAATAATAGAAAATCCATTTCCTTAAATATCAGTCATCCTGAAGTATGACATCCCAAAACAGACAGTAAAATTATCAGTTACTGTAGGTGCTTCTACACTGTTTTGTTCAGACATGGATGAAGACTGTACCAATGAAGGCACCCAAGACTGGAATGTTACATTTGTGATCAAGCTAGCAGAGTCTCTAGAAACCTCTAGCTTGCATGTGGCGCACATCTACACTGATATACTTGAGATTTGTGTAATCCTGCTAGATTATAATAAAAATATCTGAAACATTATTTACATTTTTGCCACAGCTGTCTGTCACTAGACAAATGCCTTCTGTCTGCAGAAACAGTTCAGGTAGGTAGAGAGTGGACAGGAAGAAGAATAAAAACGTCTGCTTTGGACTTCATTTTGTCATGCGATAAAAGCCATCCGAACACTAACAAAGGAGCCCAGGGAGACAAAGGCCCATCACAGGAGTCAACAGCCCATCCCCACCAGCCCCAGGAGACCAGAGGGGCACAACGGCACAATGGAACTTAGATAAGGACTCCCAAGGAGCAGACAATTTATCTGGGCCCTTTCCAGGTCTGTTGAGGTAAAGCCCCTGGCCCAGCTTCCTGGGATATGCCATGGGATGCAGGGAAAAAGTGTTTTGGGACTGCACAGGAATTCTGCAGGATGTTCAGGGAAAGAAGATGGAGAAAAGGGGAGGTGTTTAGATGGTTTAGGGAGGAACAAGTCTGGGAAAAGAAAAGTAAGAGGATAAAAAAGGGCTGGTCATGTATGAATAGATCAGTGCACTCTCCTGTGTCCTATTACATTTTTTTCTAAGTCTTTCCTGGGTGGGAAAGTCAACATTATGTATGCATTGGAGACTGGGAAATCTTGGCTAGCTGTGTGTGTGCAAAGTCTGTACCCAAAACCATTATAAGGAATAAGTATTCTGAAAGTCTATGGAGAAACACAGTCTTGCTTTCCTCAAAAGGGATTTGGCCAAAGCTGGCAAATAAAGCTCTGAACCACTTTAAATGATGGAATTTAAACAAATACTGTGTATTTGTGTACTAAACATTATTTGGAATTTTTTTTTTTTAGGAAAGCTATGATTTGTCTGTAATTAAAATCTGAATCATAACTTATGTGCAGCTCCACTGAAGTTGCACAAGGGCCCTAAATAGTAATCTTAAAATTGCTGACTTTGCAACATTGACATTCCTATTGCAATGTTTTTCAAACACTTAGATTAATTCCTCCACTTTTCCATCCCCTTGTATTATTTAATTCTATTGTCCCCCACATGGATTCCACATCAGGACTTTTTACTCTACCTTACATGCTTTTGTCCCCTCTAGGGGCCAAGTACACAAAGAATGTAATGATTACGGCAACTGGAAAAGATGTCATGAAACAGTTCATCTGTCATTGCACAAGCACTGTTTGTATACTCAAAGTATGACTCTGAGCAGACATTTTTACTTGCAAGAATGCATCAAAACTGATCAAATATAAACCTACATTAAGAATAAAATATTATACTCAAGATTTCATCTAATCATATTGCCGTACTTTCACTCTTTCTCCCTTAAGAATTCAGGTTTTGACCTAGTATCAGAGAACAAATCCTTCCATGTCAACTAATTCTTATGCGCCTATGAAACACAGTGCAATAGTGGGTATTTGTTTTTTGCAACCATAGTGATGAAATGTGTTTATTGGCTAAGGTCATAAGAATTTGAAACAACTCTTTGCCTTCACTTAATTTCCGAAAATGTGAATGGTCCTCTAACACCAAATAACAAGGATTTGGGGAATAGCAGTGCAAAACAAGTTTTGCAGCGTTTTTGTCAGATACTAGTCTATCAATTTAACTTTTTGATTATTTGAAAAAAAAAAGAAATACAGAAAGACAAGATAAAACTTACTATTTTACATGGTTCTTTTTTAAATGCTGCATTAGTGATGAGTTTTTATTGAAATGCCTCCAATTCTTATTCTTGAAGATGTTTTATTTCTTCTAGGAGCTAAGTTTCTACATCTATAATTTTCAGATCAGCCTTATAAGAAGTTAACAGAAATTACCAGATAAAGATTTCTTGCTCCTAATGTTGTGAGGAATCAAATTTTAAAACCTAAATGCTTCAGGGAATTTAGGAATTAGTGTATTTGTTCCTATTTTACAATACAAAGCTCATGATCCATCAAAGTCAATCAAAGACATCAAAGACTCTATAAGACATTTGGTCTATCACATAATGAATAGCAGATGCCGTAGATAAAATCAACATAGAAAAAGTGATATCAGTCAAGAAAGACTGTCAGAGACTCTCAGCATCTTTGCATAGAACTATATAGAAGAATATGTAAGTATCATGAATTTTAGGGATGGTAAAAACAGTAACATGCAAGAAATCTGTACCTAAAAAAAAAGAAAAACAACCAAAACAATCCATGCCTGGTGGTAAAGTTACTAAAACACAGACTTCATTCACTGGCAAAAATATTTTCCCTTTAGTGCAAATGAAAAACAAACAAACAATCTTCCTCCTCTAGTGTCATTTAAAATATTTAGTGGTACTACAGAAGCTGCAATCGTGTTATCTACGACAACTTTCATTTGATTTTAGCAGTGATTCCTTAAATTTTAATAATTTATTTTTTCATTATCTGATTTTCCTTCCTCAAAAATGCTAAGTGTTACCTCATCTTGCAAGGTTCTGGAAACATTTTCTGTAGTACATTGGATAATCCAGCTTTCAAGTCAATATGCCACAAAGGGGAACTCTAAATGGATACATTTATATTCCTGTTTATTCCTCCCATACTTTTTATACAAAATGTCTGACAGACATGACAGCAGATGAAACAACACAGTATGGTGTTTAATTCAGAAGGAATTAAAAATACATTTAATGTAGTCTTCTCACTGGATTAAATCCCAATGACAGAAACAATGGAGTAGCTCTTGACTCAGAAAAATATAACCAAAAAATAGAACATACTTCTTGCATTATTAAAAGAATTATCCCTTCCAAAAGAACAAATGTAAAAACAATCCCTCTGTTTGCTCAACTGCTACACAGAGTACAGCAAAATTGTTATGACAACACTTTTTGACTGAATTGGTAGATTAAAATGTTTCAATGTGTTGGTTATCCTTGATTTGACATTGTTTTAGTGCCAGAGTTGGAGGCAAAGATCCAGGGGAGGAATTCCAGGTGACAGAAATTTTAAAGGCAAAGTTGAAATATAAGGAACTACATGATTCTATGAATTCCAGAAACTGCTTCTTCAGGGGTCAAAACCAAAACATGAATGAATTATACTGTCTGGATGATTTTTCTCACATTGTAAAGCAATGTCAAAGCTTAAACAAGGAAAGAACTGGAAGAATGATCAACTAATTTTTCAATTTAATGCATGACAAGTGATAAGCTATGAAACATGCAAAGTATATGACATGTCCATTTCTGGGAAATCTAGAAACAATGTATGGAAGTGTAAAAGTAACTATAATGACTGTCAATTCAGAAAAAAACTACTTTTTACAGGTGCGAGATCCTATTCCCAATTACTTAAAAAATTCTGCCTCATATTCTAGTTCCACACTTTTTTGTGGATAAGAGTCTTCTCTTCATTGAGAAACAAAAGGAGTACATCTGTATAAATATTCTCCCCTACCTTCTTTTTCAAAGAGAAGGCCAAGCATATTCATAGTTAGACTATTGCTAATGGCTTGCCCCTGTCAGTATGAAGTCCCAGTAGAATTTCTAGGTAAAATAATGCTCTTCTGTCTGTTTGGAATAATGACACTTTAAATATTTTAACCCAGCGTCTTCTGGTTCAAGAAGCTAAACTGGCCTCACAGTAGGCCAATGACATCAGACAAGATAGCAAATATTATTTTTGAATGTTATAATAACATCCTTTTGTCTAACTACAGGCTTGAATACAGAAACAGTGTCACAAATCACTCATCACCAAAATCAAAGAAAACCAAATTTTCAGAGAAAATGAAGCAACTGACCTAGATAGCCAGTAATAGCTTCAAATGAAACTGTCCTTATCAGTTACCCTCTTCAAGAGTGTCCCTTTAGGACATCACTAAATTATACATATATGATCTGAGCTAGTACTTTATCCTTCACATTTTTAAACAATTTTCATTTGCTATATAACTCTGATGCAGCACAGAAGTGCCCTGTGACTCAGCAACTGAACTGGGCTTGACTATCAGTTTTCTGTTTGACATTTGATTTCTCTGGTACTCAAACAAATGCGTGACTTGTTAGATTTGGCTGTAATACATGAACACAAGCTCATGACATTTTAACCCAATGTGTTACAAATTTTCTAAAGGACTCCTGAAAAGGCAGTAGCTTTTATCTATTTTTAAGCATTTTTTTAATTTTTGCTAGTTTTCTTTTTACAGAAGTGAAGCCTTAACAGCCTTACTCTGTGCATGGTCATTTTTGCTAAGAATAAAATGGGAACCATGGAATTGTGTAACTTGCTGATTTGTTTAATTTATCCCCTGAAAACATCAGCTTTCCTTCCTAAGTATTTTTCCTCATGCTGATTTTTGTTCTGTTTACTTTAATGGTAAGTATTTTGAGAAAGGACATTTGTCTTTTTTGTTTTCACTATGGAGCTTTAGAGATGTTTCATTATTTTATCACAAATCTCTCTAAACAGCAATAAGAAAAATGATAAAATCTCTCTTAAAAATTAAATGGTATTTTGAACCCTCATAGTTATTACTATATTGCTAAACCATGATTTTAAAAAGTTAAAAATAATCAGCTATAAAAAGCATATCAAAAGATGTTTTTAAGATGAATTCATAACTTTGAAAGTCTAAACTTTGGTTTAACATTATCAAAGATGGCAATTATAAGTCAAGGGTGTGCTATATTAATTAATCAATTATAAATCAAAAAGCTGAATAGTTGGTTTGTGACTGTCTATTGTCATAAAATTACTTTTCAACTTCTGGTATTTTTTAGCTAGAATGTTAATTTTAAAGACCTGAGAATTTTATTCATGGAAATTCCAGTGCTATAAGGAGAAATGTCCCTTACCACAGCCTTCATTTATTTTGTCTTCTAAAAATTACAGTGTATTTTCCTTGACATAAAATTATGAAAGCTCTGTATCAGAAAGCCTAAACTTCAGTGAAGGCTTTGATTTGATTAATTTTGAACTATTATATTCCCTTTATGCATTTGAAGCACTTTTTTGTTATACTTAGATTAATTAATGCAATTCCCTGCATGTGATACACAGCTTGATTTTTTTAGCAGTCTTCAAAAAAAACCTAAATTGCCCAAATAACAGCTTAGGCCACTCCAAGCTGATTAGTAGCTGCATTTAAAACAGCTGTTCCAAAATGGCCCTATAAATCTATAGAGTGCTTTAGTAAGTCTAATCTACCAACATGTCAGAGATATGCAAGAGCTTGTATTTAGCTTGTCTTCAGCTTATAGCTCTCAAACTTCAAAGTGATTTTCTTCTGGCTAATAAGTGACTGGAATATGCATGTAATCCCTCCAAGAGTTTACCTAATTGGGACAGTCTTTGTGACATTTAGTTGACCCTACATAGAGCCATACTGTAAGGCAAATTAAGCATCAAGTTTTTCTGACATTTCCTGAGTTTATAGGGCCACTGTGTTAAAGAAATAACACATTTATTTGGTGAAATTTTGGTGAATTACACCAAAATCAACAGTCTATCTGTGTATAAGGCTTCCAGCATCAGTTAAGTGGTATTTTAAATGATAAATAGCCTATGTTTCAGGAAGAAAGCAAGCAATTGGCAAGAACAGCCAATTCCTATGAAGCATTTTTTAATCAAAATACAGTAAAGCAATACATTAGATACAAATAGTTTAACACAGAGTAAACTCAAATCACCTGAATATCTAGTGAGTGCTCAGAGGGATCTAGGCAAAATATTTACAATACTATTAAAATTTCCCAAAGCTGACAAGGCAAGTTAGTGAGATGCACACTATGGTAGTGCCTGATGTAATCATAATTGCAGAAACCAACTGCAGACATTTGTCTTAGGGTGTTTATAAGGCATCTGTGTGAATCCACCTGTCCTAGGGTGACGTTATGATGTTTGTATCCCCAATTGTCTGTTCTGTTATGCTGGATATTATGCTCTGTACCTTCGAGACCAGCTCTGAAAAACGAAGTTTGTTTTGTTATCAGCCTGCTCACTCCCACACGGACGGCGAGACACAGACTGTACATAGGGCTGCTTTTGTTTTTCTTTGCTCTCTTTTTGCTTTTGCCCTTACTTTGCTCTGGCTTCTGCTTTTCTCTCTTGCTTTTGCTTCTTGTTAGCTAGTTTACTAAGGCAGTCCGAATTTTTTCCTGGACTGTTTCTTTTTTTTTCCCTTCTTTTTGTTTTTTTTTTTCTTTTTCATTGGAACCATACGAACCTGCTCTGGACTGGGACCAGGTAAACACCGAGAGCCTGCACTTTGTGGCCTGCCCTGCAGCAGCCATTCCCAGCGCCGGAGAGGCCGATAACAGAGCGACCACTCCGTGGAGAGACTGTCTGAATTTGAGATCTCTTCAGAACGGTGAAAGAGTTTTGTCATCCAGTACTGTTCATTTGTGTGTGGGGGGTGCATTGCCTGTTAAATAAACAGGTTTTTTTCCACTTCTCTCTGAGGAATTTTGTTCCAAACCCTGGTTGGGGGGGAGGGGCCGTGTGGGTTGGCTCTTCTGAAGTGGCCCCTTTGGGGGGTTGTCTCCCAAATTTGCCCTAAACTAGGACACCACCTCCTAGTGAAAACACTAGGATTCTAATATACTGTACTTTGTGCAAAGAACTGACACTGTGAGAATTGTTGACACTACAGAAATTGCTTTTAATTCAGAGAGCCCAGCTAAACAGTTTTTTAAAATCAAAATGCATTTGTTAAAGAAGCCTTTAATTTTTTTCATTCCTCTTTAGAAAAGAATGAATGAAAAACCCTAACAGGCCAACCATGCTCTTGTGGAGCCTTCATCTGTACAGCATTAGATTAACAGGAAATGCACACTTTCAAAGATGGAGGATATTTTCTTTCAAAGATACAGAAGTTTTTTCCACTGAGCACAGTGCATTTTTACCCTAATGACTACTGTGTATCCGTTAAATGGGTGTCTATTATTAAAAAGATGCAATCTAGTGTTACCTGAGATGCCTTTTATGGTAGTTGAATATGAAAACATAGGTAATTGAATTTACAGCATGGAAGACACAAGATTCAAAGTTTAATGGAAGTGCATGGAGGTTAAATTCTGAACACTAAACTAGAATTTGAGCTCCTCGTGTAATGCATAATATGAATTAAGAACATAGGAAAAAATCATGGGAAGATGATAAACATTTGGGAATGAAAGGTAGCAAAGAGTAAAGCTTAGTTTACCTAGCCTGACTAGGAATAACTACTTCCCATCAGTTGTGGTTTTTGCCAAAAACATACTGAATCTTTTTTTCTAATGTTGGCCATCTGTTTAGGAAGGTCTTTTTTTTTTTTACCAAGTAGTAAGTATGAAGGATTTCCCCAAACCATTAAACTAGAAAACTTATCTGGATGGGAACAACAGGTTCAAGCCTGCATTCTATATAATGCCAAGCAGTTCCTTAGCTGAGAAGCCTGGCTGCACATTTACTGAAGGCTAAAAGGTTCTTAGGGACTCCTGCTGCTGATGTCAAACATTATAAATAACTAAACACTCATCAGGATACTCGATAAATGTATGACTAATCATAAATCCCAGTTTGTCCAGGATAATACTGAAAACAAAATACATCATCTGGTTAATATTTTATATATAATTATTATTATTACTTATATTTCTATTTCTTTTGACAAAGATGTCTGTATTCTGTGAACAAAGAGCAGATTTTTTTGAAAACCTCCTTTAAACTAAGTCCATGAAGGTATCATGCTCTTATAAGTTAGTGCTTTACAGTCAACAACAGGAATAAACTTAATTATGAAAAAGCTTAACAATTATTTTTATCATGCTTTTCCTCAGGCATGCAGATTGCTGTAATAAAATAGAATGTTATTTTAGTCTTTTATTCTACTGGGCTGACATTTTTTAAATGCCTTTTGAAGGGTTTTACTCCATTCTGAGACTTTTTCATAGTTCTTCTACTTGCTTTTTAATTGAATAATTAGAAATACCTTTTGTAGCGAATTATCAACCATCAACCTAACATTATGATACTGTATATATAGGTAAGAGAACAAAAAAATTGCTTTAATGGAATGAAGCTGTAAGTATTAGAACAATTTTCACTGAGACACCATTAAAAATTATCCAAAGCCAGACACTTAGCTATTAATAAAAGTTAAATTTCTCTTTAAAGTGCAGTTCCCAAACCTTATTGTTTCATTGGGCAGCACTGTCTACCAACACTGATTTGTATAAAAATTTAACATGGTTAGTATACCAGCAAAATACATTTTTGTTACCCTGAAAAAACCTCAAATGATTACAGTAAAAAAGTATGACAGATGCCAATATTGTGGTTTTAAAAGACTTGATCTGAATTGTATTCTAAATGCACAAATCAATGTTGCTGAAGGAATTAGAGAAAGCAGACAAAGCAGAAGAAAACAGTATTTTATTCTCAAACTGCTGAATGTGGCTGAGAAGATTATCTGATTTGAACATGTCTTTGGGCATTTAGATTTTATACAGATGGCTTGCACAAACAAATTGTATGGATCTTTCGATATCCCATTACAGGTCACAAAATGTCTGGACCTTAACTGATTGCTTTACCAGCTAAAGCTTAGATTCTCAGAAACTGTGCATGTTCCATGTGTCTGAAACATTAGTAGGTTAGATGGCTGGATGTAAAGTGATCTCCCTCAAGTAACTAAAAAGAATTGTAATGACAACAATAATACAATATATTTATTATATTTTACCAAATGAGGTTTTAAAAATAAAAACAGGTGGTGACTTTTTTATATTAAATCATAAACCTACAGGAAAATCTGCATCTTTCACTTCCAAAATACTCTGCAAATGAAAATAAAAAGTTTGCCTTCCAAGGAATGTCACGTATTTTTCTGGCATCAGTCTGTATCTCTTCTCAAATAGTGCCTAGACCTTTGTATACAGAACTAAACAGGTGAGCTGGTACAGGACTTTAGAACCTGTTCTCTTTACCTGGTACTTTTGTGTTAAAATTTTCAACTAGCGTATTGTAGTACATTTGAAAGAATACTTCTAACTGCTGGAATGTTAGTGGAAACTTCATTTGATAGTAAGCAACTTGATTTACATTTTGAGATCTGTAATACTCATTAGTGCTCTAAAAATTATTACCAATCATACATTAAACCCTTACAGTGTTGGTATCTGAAGTCTTCCTTCAAAACTAGTGTTTCATTTCTCACAAGACAAACATTATTATTTTAATACACTGACTAAGTCAACGTGCTCATGTCTCCCTCTAGTGCCTTTATCTGTCTTGTGTGTCTTTAACTGGATTTTAGAGATTCTAGTCAGTGCAGAAACCAAAGTTTGGTAAGGAAAACCAAAGAATTCAAGGAAGGAGAACTAGGTTTGAATTGAGCTATTTTCTATGTGCTCTATAAATGCTATAAATAGGGAGCAGTTTTAGGATTGGGTTGTAGGGGTTTTGCTTGTTTGTTCATTTGTTTGTTTTGTAATTATTTTTTTGATGGGGGTTGGATAAAATAAGAAAGGAATGAAGCAAGTTTAAACCTAATTCTCAAATGGTCTGTTTTGTTTTACTAACTTCTTTCTTCAATAGGAAAAAATCCTATTAAGCTTTTTTATATAAATCTTTTCAGTGTGCAAAAATACATCACCATAAAAAACTGGAGGTGACTTTGAGAAATTTACATTTGGATTTAACTGAATCACAAAAACCTGGTTTTGGTAGACTCTCCAAACAAGTGGCCTCCTGCAAAGCGACACATGCAAGGATGTCAGAAATTTACAAAGAAACAGTTTTTTCCCTATTTCCTTTAATTACTATTTAAGAGATGAAAATAAGTAGCCATGTTTGCAGTACATCTTATCAGTCATACTGAATGTCTGCTGTTATCAGATATTACAGGTTCTAGTTATTGCTGTTTAATGCTAAGATGATGAGACATGGGAAAATAAATTCCTTTGAATTAGACTTCAGAAAAACATCTTTCAATATTTACCTTCACCCAGTAAAATGCATTTGCAAATGTAACTGAATTCAGGTTCACAACTATTTTGTGCTCACAAATTGAAACAGAAAGGGTTCATGATTCATGGACCCAGCACAGAATCACTACCAAATTCTGCATTGAAAATGCTACTATGCAACTCAAAGTTAGAAGTTATCTGTCAGTGTAAATAAAAATAGTTATTACTTCTGAATATACTAATGTTCATTTTCTTACACTGTCTATCTCACCTAAGAAAAGACATCTCTTTTGTACCAGTTTTGAATTCTGCAGGACATTCTTTCTTAGTTTTCATGCACAGAAAAACACCCTGTTTGGCAGAATTATTCAGTATATTTTATATAATAGAGAAACTAAGTTAAAAACTGGTTCTTACGGGTGAGATATGAAGTAATATTTTTCAACCATATTTTCCTAGGTATCTAAATCTGAAAAAGGCAAAATGTTCTTTTGCCAGTTAATACTTATCCCATTATTCTCTTGTTAGTCTGAATAATTGTACACTCTATACTCAGACTATTTACTTTATATCTCGTGAAATAAAATTACCAGGCAGTATATTAAATCTTAGCTATAAGTCTGCCATGTAAACAAAGGGGACATCTAGGAGTTCAAAATCCCATCAAGCTTCCCACTTAGTAACGTTGATGAATCTGTTTTATTTGGAAAATATTTCTGCTGTAGTCTTCTGATTACTTATTGTTTCATCAGTGTCTTGTCTTTTGAATGAATTTTGGTTAATCACAATAATTTACTTTTTTAAGTTCACTTTCAATGAAGATTTGCATGAACAAGCTCTTTATTAGAAAGCAATTAAATGAATATGCACAGAATCAATGGTGAGAATGCACAAGCATTATCAAGCAAAGAAACCAAGCCACATCTAATAGAGTGTAAATAATATTCAATGTTTGTAAAGCTTCGTGATTTTTGACCAAATGGAACAAAACTAGAGGAAAATACCATAAGTTGCATTTGAATACAGTATGGTAAATAAGACTTTAAATTTCCATACATTTCATTGTACTTACACATATATAGAGCTACTGTCTTTGTTTCGAAAAACAGCTTCCCTATTTTTTAAACAAAGGCACACTTCAAATGGAAATGCATATATATGTGAATACAAGTAACAAAAATAACTTTGGTGATATTATTCAAAGACTCTGTTTGCTAGGAAGTGGCCAAGAAAACCTGAAGATTTATTATTCTATTGTCTAACTGAAGGTGCTTGTACACAATTAATAATCTCTGTCCCATTCAGTCTCCAGTTTCAGAACCTATGTTTTCATGCCTGGAATGCCAAAAGTATGAGAACTTAGTCCAGAATTTGTTATGTTAAATAAGTGAACGTACAAAGCTATTTCCAGCTAAAATCAGTCTATCATGATAAGAAAGCAACAATTCTACAAAATTATTTTTTATGATGTTCCAGAATAGCATATCCTGATGAGAAAATGTATGCAATAGCAAAATATTTTTAATCATACTTTTTAAAATGGAAATATAAACAGATTTTGTAGAATTACCATGCCTTTCAGTCATTTTTTTGCCCTTCTCTCCCCTTTTAGGTTAAGTTTTTCTACCTATCACCAATTTGAATCAGTCTTAGAAATAATCCATAGGTATTCTCTGATTAAAAATTTTGCCTCAGATCACATAACCATTCAGTATGTGTATACAAATATTTCTCAGACATGAAAGCTAAGGAGAGGGCTGTTACATTATTCATTTCATTTCTCAACCACAAAGATGATGCTTTGAAGAAAACTCCGTGGTGCTGAGAGTGTACAAACTATTCTGTGTAGTTACATGCCTATGCCACTTTAACTATTAGGCAAGTTAAAGTGGACTATTTAAGTGCTTTTTATAATGTAAAATCTATTTTTTTCCACAATAGAAAAAGGTTTCTTAGAAGAAAGCCTCAAGAAGCAAGGGTGTTTTTACATCAAAATATTTCCATCAGGAGTATGCATTCTGTCAAAGAGAAATAGAGAGATGCAAGCCTCCATGCCAGCAGCCTTGTGTGCCTATGGGCTCTCTAAAGAGCTGGAACAGAAACTGTTGTCTCTTCTGAGAGCCTCTCCCCACCAGAAGCATGCAAAGAAAAATCAGAACTAGTATCCCTTCTGTGGGAGTAGCTGCTCAGATGTCCAGTCATGCTTTCATGAGCTACAAAAATCAAACATACAAGAATATTGGCAACCAGATACTTCTCTCTATTTAAAATGGGCCTCCCTTTGTTCAGTTTAATTCAGTTCTCTTCTTCCATCTGCGCTTCAAACAAAGGTTTGGGAAACAAGAGCAAAAGCCAAAACCAAACTGAATCCAAAGAGATAATAATCTTTCTTTCTTCATGGTAACTCTGATCGATGTGAGCAAAGTTCCTTTCTCAGCCCTCACAAAGTCAATAAAAGATTCCACTGACTAGAACTAACCAAGATTTACTAAGAATTGGCAGTTAATTAGATCCCGAGTTTTTCTTCTAGTTCAGACTAGGTTTTGCATTTTATTACAAAGAAATCAGAAGATATGAGTCCAGTTCTTAATCACTGAAAGAAGGGAAGGATTATCACCCTGTATCAATATTTATTTGGGTGATTAAAACCCCTAGCATTGTGACATTTTCTGCTCAATTTACTAGCTCACATACTTGCAATGGGTAATCAGCTCTCAATTAGTCCTTTCTTGGCATTTAAAAAATTATCTGGAAGTATCTGCTTATTTGCTTGTGCACCTACTGCATAGAAAGTGATCTTGTCCTCACTAACTCTGATTTTGGGTAATAGTAGCCATATAAATCAGAGTTTGCCGTTAAAGGAAAAGAATTACTTTTTGCTTCTATGGAAATAAATCAGCTTGCTTTCTACTGCAAAGTAGTACATGTAGGCCTGGATCTGAATAAAAAAAGATAAACAAACCTGCTCAAATCTATGCTTGGAGTTCTAAAGCATGAACATTACTTCCTATAGGAACAATTATATTTATTGTTAAGAGAAAATCTTACTGTTGACCTTCTATTTTATATTGCAATTCATTTAGAAAGGCCCAACTGTGCCTATAAAATCATATAACTCACACAGACCTCAGCTGTAGTTGCAGCATATTTATTAGTACAATGGAAAGTTTTCTACCTGTGCCAATGTATATTTTACTAGATATTTATGGGTCACCTTTAATGCAAGCTTTTAATAAAGTCCAGCGGCTGAAAATGAACTATTGTCTTTTAATGTGTTTATTCTTCTATAGCAATCATAGTTTTCACATCCAACACAATGTGACAGGCACTAAGGCAGGTATGTTTCTGAAGGCATTCACACTGGCTTAATGATTTTCAGCATGAAAATAAAAGGACTATCTACTTTCACTTCATTTGGAAATATGGCCTTTGAATACAGACAATAATCTGTGATGTTTTTAAACCTGCTGCTCAGCTTGGATTAGCAGCAAAAAGCTGTCAAAAAATGAAGGTTGTCTTTTATAGAATGTAGTCTTTAACAACTTTAGTTTCAGAACATTTTTTCCTTGTACTATGGGAGAAACAATACATTGCTATGACTTCTTATTGACTGTGCTTATGGAGATAAGAATTTTAAGATAAGGAGATATGGAAATAGGAGAATGCTTAAGGAGATGCAAGAAAGTGTTAGCTCTCATATTCAATTTAATTACATAGAAAGTAATGTTTTGTTCAGAACCAGAACTGACATGAAATGGTAGATCTTAAGATACCATATTCAATACATTCAGCTCATAGGCATGAAAAAGTAATTTCAAGAGAAAAGTTTTTTCATGTTTGAGCTGCATTCTTTGTTTTCCAAAGAATACCTTGATTGGAATATTGAATCACTGGAATAACAGTTCAAAGACAGGTTCTGCTGCTATTTGTAAGGAACCATACTTTACAGACAATTGTTTGGCCTTCAAAAAAAGACTATTACTTTTCGTGAATAAGCTTATTAGTAATATGTCCACCAAATTGCATATTGATAATTTTTCTTCTCCCTCCCCAAAGATATGCTTGGGGGTGAGGTTTTGACACTTGTTAGCCAAAGTATATGGCCATCTAAACAACAGCAAGCTATCTGCTCCATACAGACCAGTGAAGTAGTCCCATAGTCCCACACAACAGGAAGGGCAAACACAAGAGAAATTCTGACTCATGATTCATTTCCTGGTGTACTCAAAGACTGTATAGATCTCATTATCCCCTTGCTCAGGGTGGATCAGAGAAATACAATTTAGACACAAATATTAGATCTTTGAATGTGATTAAATGAGTGCAGTAGGAGTCAGCACTTAACTGAAACAATTACAGCCTTCTGCATAACTGAAACAAATACAGCCTTCTGCATACAAGTTTGAAGTCCATTCTTTGAACTCAACAGAAGAAAATCCTACAAATATTTGCTTTGGATTTTTTAAATCATCAAATTAAAAGAGAACTAGCATGTAGGTTTCTTTACCGTTATTAAGTGAAAGTCAAGTTAAAATAGTTTGGTTTGTAAGATAGTAGTACATATGATATCATTATCACAGGAGAATTCCATTTAAAATTGAGCATTATTTGTATATAATAAAATTAACTTATAGGTGTTTTTTATGTCATCATTGAACACTCATGTAGAAAGGATCCCAGAAGAAAGTTGTACACTATCGTATTAAAATAGTATGCATGAGAAGACAAGAACAGGTCAGACAAGAAAACTTGTCAGGCAGGGAAAGGCATAAAATCATGTTGGACATAGTGAATTTTTAACTCTACAGCTTCCAGGAAACTGCAGTGGGATCCCAGACTTGAGAGGCCAGACTGCCCATCTTTCCAAAGGACCCAGGATATCCTATTTCTGTACTGAGTAAGATCCAAAAAAACTCTCATGGTTAAATGCAAGCTATCATATTCTAACGCAGGATCAGGCAAAAAAAGAGAGAAGACTTATGTAATATATTCTTACATGGGATTATTGTTAGGTACGTAAAGGAGCATGGACACTTCATCTTTGGAGTACCACCATATATGTTGCATCCATTCTGCACTGGATGTCAGCTGATGTTGTAATTCCTTGCCAAATACTTTCACATGAAGTAGATGACAAACTGAGACAAAACTGACAAAATTCTTCCCATCGTACAAAGGGGAAGTGCAATCTTGTGGCAGATTTTTTTATTTTCAGCTCACATCTATAGATGTCTAATTTTGAGGATTAACTGGCTTTAAAGGCCAGGTTACTTTTTGACTAGTACCTTGACTTAATAAGGACTGCTGCTGAGTAAAATCCACTTCTTTGTAAACTAGCACTAGCAGTTCCCTTTTAGTACTGGATGTCTGTACAATGCTCATACTATTTATACTCCAAAAAGAGAAGTCTCAAAACACACACACACACAAAAAAAA
>WBNO01003169.1:0-37004 GCA_013400575.1 Peucedramus taeniatus | reverse complement strand
ATAAGTTGTTCTAGAAGGAAAAAAAGGCTTAGATTTATGGAGATAACAGCATTTAAAGTATATGGAAAAATAAAACACCTTTTACTGGTTAAAGACTCTGCACATATCACAGAGTATCACTATATGGTAGCATCCACTGTGTATTAGGATGGTCACCTGTTTCAGAAGAGACACTATTTTTAGGTTATGAAATTTTACATCTTTCACATTTACAAATTTCCCAAATTAAACAAAATATCCTTATTCCCTAAAAAAAGCCTTTTTTTTCTGCTTTAGTAATACAGAAAGTGAGTAAATGCAGGTCTCTGTATTACTTACATTCACATAATTTGCATTAATGTAATCTTCATCTCCTTGCAATATTATCCTTGTGGCATCATCTGCACACACACAAGAAAAAGGGAACAAAATTAGCAATTAAGAGACATACTTCCCCTCTGTTAAGTTAAAAAAAAAACCCTGAGGACTTGCAGAAACACAAACAGCAGAGTACAAACAGAATAAATTACCTTTTAGAAAATAAAATGACCAATTACATTATTTCAATTATATAATGAAATATTTAATCAGCAAGTTCAATACAGCAGTTTTAAAAAGCAAAATAGGCAGAAACTGTACTTTAGACTCACAAGGTAGAACATCTTTGTATCTATTCTTGTCCATATTCTGAGGTACCTTTGCACATGTAACAGCCAATCCTGGTTTCTTTCTATAAAGTTGCTGCAAAGTAGAATGAAAAATTATAGGATTTTGGAGGATACCATTATGCTATACACACACACAAATTACATTCACACAAAAATACATAGACCGAAAAAATTCCATATTAAATGTTTTTCCTATCCTTCTGCAAAATTCACTTGAGAGGTTTTTGTATTTAACATGACAAGAATTTCTGGTTTTGCTAGCCCATCAGGATAGCTAGAAGAATTTCTAAGAAAAAACCAAAACCAGCATGTGAGTATCACTGATATAAACTGTTGCTCTGCAAGTTTTTCCTTTTGCTTTTGAAACTGCAGACCAGAAGGACAACAGTGGTTGAGGATGAAACAAGGGAGCAGTGAATGGCATCAGAACAAAAAAATATCTGCAGATTTATTCTCTGGAATCAACTATAATACAAGAATATCAGAAAAGTGTTATTTTCTGGAATAAACCTATCAATTTCAATCCTGCAAGTAGCTAAAAAAAACAAAACTTCAAAGTACCACAGTCTCTTAACATGTGACTTCTTTGCGTTTGGGCCAACCCCTATGTTCAGCCTTCACCTGGAGTAAATGTGGACATATGAAATTGGCTATATATAATGTGTGTATAACCAAAATTTTGAAGTTGTTAAAAGGTTATGGGTTGGACTCTATGATTTTGGAGGTGTTTTCAAACCCTAATGATTTTTGCTTCTATGTACATCAAACAATACAACAAAAAGGTACAAAGGGGAAACAACAACAAGACCAAACAAACCCACAAGAACTGTAATTATACAGCTATAGCTTTTGTGTATTAAATATACATGAAAACCCTTTACAACTGAGTTATTATTTGGCTGTGCTGGAGTTTTACATCCTTCACTGAACACTTACCAACGAGCTTATTATATATGAACTCACATGTTTAATGAAGATTTTGAATATTGTTTCATATATTAAATGGAATGAAACAAATAGGAGGCTAAAATCCCCTACTTTCTGGTTGAGAGAAAAAGAGCAACACACAAAAATGTGTGTTTATTCAACTGAGATTTGTTGGACCTTAAAACTCTGTATTCACAGCTCACTGTACTTTTCAACTTATACAACATAAACAAGCTATGTAAGAAGAGAACTTGATAATATATGTAATGGAAAAGCTTCTATCTGTTATAAGTCAAGTTCCACTTCACTAGAGCCAGGTTGCAATTTCTGCCTGTTTTAGGAAGACAAGAATAATTTTAAGTCAAGTAACCATTCTTGAGCTTCACTGTTGCCTGGCACAGTCATTTGCTATTGACAGACCTCTTAAATTCTGATGAAATGAAGGAAGATATTCTGGAAAAACTTCATTATTCACAGTCTACTGGCTAATTATTTACTATTTTACTAAAGTAAATGAAGAGTTTGAGTCACCAAAGCTGATGAGCCACTGCCATTGCCTCTGCTTTTGAAGATCACTAAACAATGAACTCAAAGCAAGACCACTAAGCTGTACCCTAGTTTATAAGATTTCATAAGCTTTTGTGCTTTTTCTATAAAATCCTTTTATAAACACTGCCACAAAAAAAAGATAAATTAAAGGATCAAATATCCTATGAAGTTCACTAAAGGATATTTGTGTACAAATTTAGTCAACAAATTTGACAATTAAGAAGGTATTGAAAGGTCAGTTCGCATTTTTGAGCTACTGCTTCAATAGGCAACGGATTCATTGTAACTGCTGTATTGCATCCAGTACTGTGGATTTTGGAAACCAGTTATGTAACCATTGTCTACAATTCCTTAAAACCAGGGGAATTTTAATTCTCAGAAATCATAGAAAGAAAGGAAACCTCTTAAAAAGAGCGGTTTAAACAATAAACAATACCACAACTCTTCAGCCATTACCATTAAATTTTCGAGCTTTAAAAAACAGTGAAGGAAAAAAATATCAAAAGGGGGAAGAAATTTTATTGTTGTTCTACAAGTCTTCAGTGGCAGAAGGGGTTACTCCAGAACTCAATGCCAATTTTATAAATCATAATAAACTAAGGTTTATTCAGAGCTACTACAAATGTTTGAATCTACAACAGTGAAGCAAGCACAAACATGCATAATGTCTTCCATTGCCATTAGAGAAGCAGATGAATTATCCTTTGGAATTTCTTACACTAACACTTAAGGAATTAATTTAATAAAACAAAACATTTTATTAGCTAGTTTTCTATGACCTTCCTTGCTAACACTTTGAAGAACATAGAAAAAGAACAAAGTACAAGGCTAACCTCTGTCAAAATCCCACTACTCTACTCAATAAAACAACTGCAAAAATATTTAGTGAACCTTGGCTACTTGAGCCAGAACCATACTAATTTAAATACATTTTTCTCAGCAGATGGTATTTTGTGTATGACTTAAAACTCATTCTTCCCTATTCTAAGTAGTGAAGTGTGAAACTAATGGGCAAGTCCAAGTGTTGCTCTCTTGACATAAGACTGAACAGGAACAATGAGATTTGCAACTAATTACAACCCCTCCTGTACTTGTTGGTTACAGCTATTGTTCTACACTAACACCATTACAGAGTTGAATATTACCTACCTCAAACTGAATAAGGACAGTCCCACTTTCTAGCCCTCTTCTTAGCTGCTCCATAGACTCCTCCAGTGTATCACCACCATACTCAGAACAGACAGGAATAGATTCTGGCAGAGTGTGAGAATCAGCTTCATCTTCTGATATGGGCTCCACAAACTGTTTGACGACTGAAAGATGTGTATGAAGTTATAATCCATTACATAGAGCATTAATGTGTTTTTAACAGATATAAAAATTTACCAGCTTGAAATAAAACAGAGTTTGCAAAACCTCAGAAAAGCAAATAGCAACACATTAAATCACATTTCTTTTTTTACTATATTATTGTAGAAACTCCAAAGAGTATAATGTCCCTATGACCTTTCTGAAAGAAAAACTCCATATGCCTGTTTATGAAGGCAAAGAACTTGAATTCCTAGCACAGAGAGGCTTTTGCAACCTTGTCATACCTAATGAACTGCTAAATAGGCTAATGAAACATAACATCCACCATGGTAAAAAACAATGGAGTTTTACCTAAAAAAGTGGAGATCAAAATTACTGGAATATCTCTACAAGAAACTTCTACCAAGTTTGGCTCTCCAACAGCAAAACAAAGGCAAAAATCCCTTCATCACACTCCTTTGCCATTAGAGAAGACACAGAATTACCATCTGCAACACTGAAGGAACTAGCTAAAGTTAAAAAGAATTATTAGTCTATTTTCTACAACATTCCTTGCTATTGAAGAACATGACAAACATTAATGAAGTAATCTGCATAGCAGTTCTGTCCCTATGAAATGTATTGTATCACCAGACATGTCCAGCTGTGGTTATCCTCTGCAGTGATGCAAACAGTTCATACCTGCCAAACTTCAGAGAATGGGGAGCTGGTTATGCTCATGCCTACAAAAAATGACTGGTATGGGGCCACAGGTCATCTGCAAGTTGGAAGGGGACTAGAAAATTAAGGGAAAACTAAATGCTGCATAAAGCCAGTGGAAAACAAAATGAAGAGCCCCTCTGTCTTAAAAACAGAAGAAGTTTTAAATAAAGCCAATGATACATACTTATGTGTCACTTAGGCTACTTCATTCCCTCCTGTTTCCTAGTAATGCCTAATCCCTTCAGATTTTTATGTCTTCATGCAATCAGAAACTCTGAGTAAGAACGTGTGCTAATGTCTTATAAGTATAAGCTAATACCTTTTAAGGAAAGCAAATAACAAATTAAGAGTTTGACACCATCTGAAAGCTCTTGGGATCTACAGGTGTTTAAATATGGAGCAAGCAATGCCACGCTGGATGAGTTTTCCATTTTTAAACATACGGGCTTAAGACCCTGCGTATTTCAAAGACTGCCTCCTCTTTGCAGGTAGCAGCTCTGCAAGCAACCAGCAAAAGTTCATCTCACTGTTGTCACAAAATGTCTGCTGTAAGAATGAGGTGAGGAGCAGCTTATTCAACTTGTTTCATCACATAATTGTGCAGGGGAACAGCCCATATGTTTTTGCGAATCTGCAATTGGGGGGGGTTTAAAATTAGTATTAATTTTAAAAGCCCCCAATTAGTATTTAATTTTTCTTTATTTACAAAAAAAAACCAGCACCCCACTTCACCAAAAAATCTTTTTCAAGAGACTATTTATTCTCATAGATTTTTAGACTACAAAATAAGAAGAAATTCTAACTTGCTAGATTCTTTGTAGCAGTGGTAACAACCTATATAGTTTAAACCAATTGTCCCACTAATTCAAATTTAGTGACACCTACTCTTTGCACAGACCTATTCCAAGTGAACTGAGAACATGTTTATGCAAACAGAAGAGGGTACACCACCAAGCATAAGAGCAACAGTCTCAAAGACATCAGAAGTTAATAAAATTAGCCCAGTTACCTTTCCTCCTGACCAAAAGTGCAAGCTCTCTTGTGTGAGATTCTCTGCTGGCTTTTATGAACATGACCACCTGGTCATGCGTGTGCTCCGAGATATCTCGGCCATTAATTAATACTATCTGATCACCTTCATTCAGCTTTGGAATGCATTTATCAGCCTGTTTCAAGACCAAAGAAACACATTAATGTCATCACAACCAGTTGTGCAAGCAGGAACATATCAGAATATTAAGTACATCGTGTAAGCAAAGTCTTCACAGTTCTCATGGCAAGGTTTCATATTCTGTATCTGTTTCATATTCTCTATCAAAGGTGTCAGCTCTAAAGCTCTCATGCTTCAAAGCCTCTCCATGACGATAAGGAACAGTTCAAACAACATATTGGTAGCTTTCAAAGGAATTCACATTAATCAATCAAACAGCCATCATCAGATTGCTCTCAAAAATCTGTATTTCAGACTCCAAGCCTCAACAACCTCTGAATTTCTGGAGAAAGTGTTTTGGGCACATGAGACAATCCAGTTCACTTTTTATGCAGTGAATACTAAGAAGTCCAAACATGATTTTCATGAACATGATTAAAGTAACATGACACTCCTCAGGCATGCACTTTTTAAATTCCAAAGAAATCCACATACATTTCATATCTTTGTTATTTTGTACTCTTTAGATTTAGATTAACTGCTGGACTCAAGGGTTTGTATGGCTTTTTTTCTGCCACAGTTCTCTGTATGCTTAGCCCTATGTCCAGCACAAAGCAATTAAAGCTATGGCCAGAATATGATGATAATGATGTTACAAGGATGTCTAAGGGACTACAGCAGCTCTTGCATGAAGGAAGACTCAGAGAGCTGGTAATATTTAGACTAGAGAAGTAAAGGCTCAAGGAGATCTTGCAATGTACATAAATACTTAAAGGGAAGACACAGAGAAGATGAAGTCAAACTTTCAGTGGTGCTCAGTGAAAGGATCAGAGGCAAAGAGCTCAAACTGAAACACAGGAGGCTCCATTCAAGCATCAGGAAACAGTTCCACTGCTGTGGTGACTGAGCACTCGAGCAGGTTGCCCAGAGATATTGTGGAATCTCCCACCTTGGAGCCCTCAAAGCCATCTGGATATGGTCCTGGGCAACTGACTCTAGGTGATTCTTGAGCAGAGGGGATTGGACAAGAGGACCTCCAGGTCTCTTCCAACTTTCTGTGCTTCTCCAATATGCAGGATTCTACAATCTTTGAGTGTCAAGTAATGTAACAATTTTATCATCATTACTATCCTAATCTTTATTGTGTCTAAGAAGTCTCCAGCTAGACAAGTGGTATACTTATATAAACACTTAATTTCATTGATTGTATGAATGAGACATAGACCTTTACTGTTTCTATTTTTTCATAGGTGGTCTCTGTATTTCCTCAATAGCCAGCACAGGTTCCCTGAACTTTATTCATCCAATATCAGTAGCCCTATCAAATAACCATTACCAATCCCCTGTGAACAAAATATTAAAATTAGATCCAATCTTGATTATGCCCTGCACCAATGGCTCCTAATATATTGATATTACCAATTAGTAAATAAGAGATGGAAAGAAGAAATGATAATGAAAAAAACTCAACAAGATGAGAAATGCAGAATAAAAAAATGCAGAGGCAAGAATATGAAGAAAATAAATTAGGAGTCATTTGTATCAGGAAACAAAGTTAAAGAAAAGAAAACTTAAGACCTGTCTTAGTGCCAAAAAACAGATAAAGAAGAAAAGAAAGAAGCAAGAGAGAAGAAAGATGTATGCAAGAGGAAAAAAAATCCCATGCAGAAAAACTGATTAAAAATTTAAAGAAGGAATAGTTGCCCCCAAATTTTTCCATAGAAATAAGGAAAAAAAAATAATGAAGGATAGGGAAGATTGGCAATGATTAAAAAAAATGTAAACAGAAAAAGAATGGGAATTAGGAACAGCCATGATGTTCTTCAACACTGATTTAACTAGGTATTCACAGGTCCCCAGGAATATCCTTGCCATATTTTGTACAAATTACAAAGGCAAGACTAAAGAATGTAACTATGAATGACTGAATAATTTAATCACTCTTAAATATTATTACGTTATTCTCTCTGAAATATAAATATTTGGAAAGATAGGTGATATAAAAACTGTATCAGGACAGTCTAGGAGAGTCAAGATGTCAACGAGAAATTGGAAAGAATGGTTTCTGAACTCCTATATTTGCCCATAATTTAAATTTTTTGGCTGGCTGCTATTAGTCTTTACTACAGATGGAGACTAACAGCTTTGCTCAAACAAACTTTGTTAATCATGTGATATGTTAATGAATCAGCTTTCTTATTTGAATAATCTGACTATATAAAACGTATCTCAAAGGAGAATTAATTCCTCCTATGCAAGAATAATTTATAGATTTTTCAGAGTCTGAGCTTTTCCAGGCAATTTTTTATGTCA
Source organism: Peucedramus taeniatus (assembly GCA_013400575.1). Lineage (NCBI taxonomy): Eukaryota > Metazoa > Chordata > Aves > Passeriformes > Fringillidae > Peucedramus > Peucedramus taeniatus. Next base: position 29,405 of record WBNO01003169.1, on the reverse strand, counting down.
AAGGCTCTCTGTCCTATTGATACACTCAATGTGTCATTTTATGCTAATCACCTGCTATTGCTCCAAGGAGCATGCTTTTTTTTTTTCCATTAAAAGCTCTATTAAATAAAACCATAATGACCTATTTAACATCTGAGAGCATTAATACTGTTTGTGAAAAAAATCTGTATAGAATTTTAACTTAAAAAAAACCTCAAACCAAACAGATGCAATAAATGGTTGTTCCTTCACTAAAATGTGATTTCACAAAAATTTTGGGTACTCTGTCCCTCAATTTTCCCAGCATACTACATTGCTGCATTATTAAAGGATTTTTTCAAAAGAACTTTAGGATGTGTAAAGGAAAATGATGCCTTATTTTGGGGAGTAGATTTGCTTCCCCTCCTCTACAAAAAATGCACATCTTTTTGTAGGAAAGTGAGAAAAAGGTGACCTACAAACCTGAGAAATATTCTTAGCAAATAATATTACCAAATAGCATCCCTGAAGGCAGTTTACAGGGTAATTAGTGAATCTGAGATGAAGTTAAAATAGCAAAAATGAAGGTAAGACATAAATGAGCTAAAATAACATCAAAATGCATTACATAGACTTAAATTTGAACTTTGAAATATCAGCTACATTTCATTAAACAGTAAAGAACAGGTAAAATTTTGTTTATGGAAAACAATATAATCAATGTTATTACTGCTATTCTCTAAAAATAAGTGTATTGTTTTCCTCTTGCTATAACATGACATGGTTTCCCTAACATTGCTATTGAATATTATATATTGGATAACTGTTTCCATTTTTTTCTGTGATCCTGGTAATTTGCTCACTTGGTGGTTTACTAGGCTAGAGAGGTAATAAATCACTCTTGTCCATGCCTATGACACCAAAGGGAGACACTTCAATGAAGTGTTTAAAGTTGGAAGTCCAGCCCTTCTTCAATCCAAGAGAAAAAAATACAGATCAATACTTTCCAGAAGACCAGTCGAATCTGCCAAAGGAGATGACTGCCTCTGGAGAAACATCTTTCATTCTCTGATTGCAGAATGAGCCTACTTGCCCTATATAATTTCAGAACTTCAAATCACCCTTAGAATATTTGCTAGGTTGACCATGAAATGTCTTAGGAACTGTTTTATTTTCAATTCCTAGATGTTACTTATAGATATAATTTCCTACCAAACATTTTTCAAATAATTATTATAGTTCATAAAGAAGTGCTATGAACTGTGTAAGTCAGGCCAAAAATCATAAATGTGACAAAAAATAACTTCTCAAGCAATCTGTTTTAGCTGGATTAGCATCATGACATTTAGCTATCAGTCCTGTGACTGCTTATCAAATTTCAGAAGAGTCAGAAGATTCAGAGTGCATTGTATTTTTAGGATTAAGTCAGTAATATTTCCTAACAAGTCTGCACTGAAATTATTTTATGAGAGTTAGGAAATATAGTTTGGAAATAGACAAGTAAAAAAAAATTGATATAACATTTCTCCTCACAAATTTATGTAATAATTATTTAGAAAAAAAGTTTTAAAAGATTTTATGTTCCTACTATTATTTCACAATTCCACAGAAGAACTCAATGACTCTGCTGATTCTTATAAACATTTCACCTAGTCTATAAATATTTCCATAAGCAAAAAGTATATGGCAAAATAGGAACAGAGCAAACATATGCTCCCTTTTTATGCTCCCTCTCTCCTGCCAAGTATTCTCCCATCCTATAAATAATTTTAGTCCCAAAGATTTCCTCAGCCTATTGTGGCTAGGGTAGTCAGTAACAACAGCTTTTTCCTTCAAGTATTTGTCCTGTCCTGACCACACACAAAATTATTTTAACCACAGCATCCTTTGTCAAGGAGTTTCACAGGTCTACTATCTTCTGCGCAAAGAACTACTTCACCAAACATGAAGAACCTGACCTTCACAAACTTAATTTAGTAGTCCATATTTCTGCTGGAATTCTTTTTTCACAGTGCTCCTAATCTTACAGATCCCTACTAAATCTCCCTCAAACCAGCTGTTTTTTCTAGGGTGAAGGGGCCCAAATTATTTACTTCTTCAGTAAATGATGCTACTTATCCTCAGTTCTTGCCCCTCATCAAGCATTTTCCAGTTCAGGATGCACTTTTTCAGATGACAGGAGAACACAAATATACTTTCTACTTATATCTGATTTGATGAACTCTTCCAGATCTTTTCGTCTCTGGTTTAAGAAATCACTACTTACACCAATCCCTAACAGGAACAGTTCTGCTGCTACCTCATGCTGCTTACAGGTGTCCAAATTTCTATGTGTACAGACCTTTGAGAGGTGGAAGGAGTAGCAATGGAAGGGATTAAAAGCCTCAATAATTTACTTACAGGTGATCCTGGAGTTATTCTTGATACCAGCAGTGGCATTTTCTGATCTACTCCACCCTAGAGGAATGAGAGGAATGTCTTGTAAATAGCAACCATAAATCGATCATTAAGCATAACCAGCATTTAAAAGAAGTAATTGCTTATTTTCTTTTTATTTAATTTTTTTATGCTGCGTCATGGACAGGGTTGGTAGAACTGAATTTTCATCAGTAAATAGGGAATTAGGGGGTGGGTTGTGGTATTTTTAAATATACCAACTTCCAGTAAACTGGATTGGGTGTCTACTTCAGGCTGTACATTTTAATAGGCATAAACAGATAAAATGGAACATTTATTGCAACCCTGTGCTTGAAGCAAGCCTAATTTAACACTTGAACTTGCAAGGTAGACAATTTTCTTAGATTTTGTGACAAATGTGCAAGGAATCTGGTAGGATCAAAGGTTCAGACAACTGTACTCCTTTATTCTCTTTACATCACCAATAAATAGCCACGGTGAAATGACCAAACTCTGCTCTAATTTTGATATTATGGTAAATTTACAGTACTCTACTTAAATGGAATTTCAGTGAGGGAATGTAAAACATTTGTAATAGTCAATTACCAATACTAATTTTCATTTTCTTCATAAATTAATTTTCAAATTTTCAATATGATTTCTAATGGGTATAATTAAATGGAACAGCACAAACTATTTAAATTGTTTTATAATACAGAGGTCAAATTTTCCAAAAGTCGATGCCTTAAATTAAGCTTTCGATTTCGTACTTCAGCAGCCAAATAGGCAGTGTGACTTGGATATGTGCCATGCCCATAATATATGCAACTGAAGACCAGAAAACTATTAGATGTTTATTTCTGTATTAGGCTGCCACTTCTAAAAACTCTCCATCCATAGGACATTCTTGTAAAATACTGTTTTCTCCAAATCATTATGCTAAAAAAAAATTAAAAATCATGAAGTAAAACACCTTGTCTAAAGCATTTAAAAATAATTAAAAGACAGCTGGTTTACCTTTAGATTAAATCCAAACTTCCCTTCTTCATCTGGTATGATACGCACCAAAAGTAAATCTCCGTCAATTAGGTCATTCTGCAATATATAGAAAAAGAAAGAAAATGTTCTGATTTTTAGAAGAAAATATCAGCAAATTAGAAAACAGCGCATCCAAATTTAGAAGTGCTGAACAAAAATACTCTGTGTAAATCCACCTTTGAAATAGGAAGAGGATATGGTTGTAGAATATACCTATGGTAGTAACCTTTTAAATAGTAAAAATAACAATGTACATCTCAGCAAACATTTTCTGGTTGCTCTGTTGTTACTCTCATCTTAGCTTTCCTTCCCAGGTGACAAATCCACATAAAGTTCCAGTCTGCTGTCATTAAAAGCTTAGCTGAAACACATAAATAGAAATGATTCTACTCCAAGAACTATGAAGTGACCATTTTTCCTTGACTTTTCTCCTTTAAATAGGTGTATTTTTATGCAACAGATCCACAAGGCAGAAGACTTAAAAAATGTCAGCAGCTAATGGACATGTTGGAAATTATAGAACTATTCTAACTAATTTTAGTTAGTTGTTTCAATTAATTGTAAGTGCCCACTTTTAGCCAGAACCCCTCTGGAACAGGCTGGGGAAGAATGACCCACTACCATAACATTAGCAAGGAGCAGCTGCTCTCCAGCCAGGTCAGAACTCAGAAGGATGATGCTTAGCCATCCTTAAGAGATGCCTGGGATAAAGCAGAGTTGTGTCTGTTTTTCAGACAGATAGGAACTTGAGTCAGCCGATCTTTTTTCCCTGGGAAGAGACAAGATTTAATCATGTAAGGATTCCTGTTCCACTAGGAACTTTCCCTGAAGCTTCTAGAATGCTGGACACTTTGGAAATCAATGCACTTGGTAAACTTGTCTCTCACACAACCTTGGATAAATGTGAGTAGCAACATGAGATCTATTCTCACTACTACACAATATAAGCCCATCCTAAATACAGCCACCACTTCTGTGCATTCTCAAACCACAGCTCAAAATCACATTCACTACGAGTTCTGACTTTAAGAGCACACAACTGCACACACCTTATCACAGTAGTACTGACTGGAGTCTTCCGTCGTCGAGCTGCTTTTTGTAATGTTGTCACACGTTTCCAAGAACTGCTTATCCACCCCTTCCAATGGGTAAGAGCCAGAAATGTTGCCAACTCCATTGGGAGACCGAGCCAAGGCTTTAGGTGAGAGACGGGTCAGAGAACTCCGTGTCGGACTGTTTCCCAAAACGTTCCTTTATTTTGAAAGGATAAATATTGTAAAGGTATTGTTATCCAGATTTTTGAATTAAAATATTTAAAAAGAGTAAGTTCTAAGAGTTAAAAGATTTAATACCACTTCTTAGTGGAAGTGCAGGGAAACAGGATGGGAGTGTGATCTAAGCCTATCATTTGATCAGTGGACATCCAGGAAAATGCTCAAAAATTCTGGAATAGCAAAACCGTTTGAAGCAAAATATTTGGAAGTTAGCAGTGAAAGGCAATGTTGTAGCCATACGGGAAGTCACAGTAACACATGGAGAGGACTGAACCCCAAGGGAAAGGCATTTCAGTTGCCAATTGTATCCACAAAAAATCTTTTGCTGTGATTCCACTCTCATTCCTGCAAAGCACTTTTTTTTTAAGATTCCTCCCTCTTACGAGTTGCATCTCAACCTTACCCCTGTGGGAGAACCCAGTTTGCATAAAAGCCAGGGTAAACTGTCAGAGAAACAGGAAATGAAGTGACAATGAAAGGTTTAATTGCAGTTGAAGTATTGTGTCATTGAGGTAGGGTACAGATCTAGCATTCAAGAACATTCAAAGACAACAAAAGTCAGTAACTAAAACCCTCAAATCTGGCAATTGCCCAAGTTGCCTGTTGGTGCTCCAGGACTTCCCAAACATTCATTTAGCTACATTCCCTCTTATGAAAAGGATGACATGCAGTTGTCTCATACAACCAATCCCCTTCTTTAATTGGACCAAACTCATGGATACCATACAGACTAACTGCTCCATCCTTATAAATACTACCTAATGGGAAAATATCTGTCTTGGGGAAATCTTGGAGAAAGCTCAAGGTACAGCAACATCACATTTTGACAATCCTAAAGTGGCAGAAGTACATGTCAGAAGCTGTCAATGAAGAAGTAATTCTACACTCCAAGGAGTGTAGCTTTTAACATACAGGACAGCAAACTTTGATATTGCAAACACTTGTTTTTCAGCCTGTGAAAATCTGATCACAACAAATGCAAATGTCCTGAAAGATGTCATCAAGCAAATGTATTCTTGCCATAATACTTCTGACTTTCAGTTAGACTATATGTACTTGGCACTGGCAATGAGGTGTTTCATGCAACATTTGCAGTATTTTCAGTTACTACAGAAAGTGGCACTTTCTGAATGCATTCAAAGTTTCAGAATGCTTTGAAGTAGTGAACTATAATTACACTGTCAAAATTCTGGTTTTATCTGAGAGCCTCCAAGAATTTCATGATTCTGATGAAAGCAATGTTAAGCAAGGAGGAGCACTGTGTATTTAAATACATCCTAATAGGTATTTCAGAATACAGTCCAAAAAAACATTTCACTTACAAGTTGAAATTACAGCCCATGTAATGATTTTTCAATGTAGAAAAGAAATCTAATAATACCATAAAAATATGATTTCAATAAATGTCATCTGGCACTACATAAAAGAGTACCACATAAAATTACCCGTGGATTTTTGCATCTTTAAACTTTTGTAAGTTTCTTACCAACTTTTTTGTTAATAGTGATGAGAGAACTATTACAACTTAAGACTTTCCAAATCCTGACCCCAAAACTTACTTTTTTTTTCCCAAATATTTATAATCTTCATTGATTTATACATTTATTTGTGTCTTTTAATCATACAAAACCACTATTTTGAAAAATCAGTTGAAGTTACATATTTCATTATTTATCTTAAAGAGGTAGGAGAAAGCATAAAGAAAACTCACTTTGGTGATTCTTGTTCAGATGACCTGAAAAAAGAACCAGAAACACAAAGACATTATTAAATGAACATAAGTTAAATCTTCAAGAAAACGAGAACCTAACTACGACTTAAAAAAAAGCCTGCATAAAAGCCAAAAGTTGTGCTCATAATGAATTAAAGAATACTTAACCCTATGGTGAAAGTCTAAATCAGATAAGCAGGGTGTTTATGAAACAGCAAAAATCCCAGGGCAGCTCTGATCACTCACTTCCGCTTTTGATAAAAGCCCAGTACAGGCAGCACATATCTGCTACTGCAACTCAAACTATGCAGGAGTTTACACAGGCAATTACTTAGCCAGACACTCTACATAATTTTAGAAAGTTTTAGGTGTGGATTACAATGACTACATATTTTCTGTATTTTGTGTAAGTCAAAATGTGGCAAGATCTTTATGTTTAGGTAGCCAGAAATGAGCACAGGTGGCTTCAGAAGCTTGACATTTCCAATGCTTATTCTCATGATGTGAGAGCAGAAAAGGTGTTGACAGGAAACTTTCAGACAAAGTATAATGAAAGTAGAAGTGGTTATAGCAATGAGGACAATCTAGAATGGAAAAGAAATAAAAATTTGCAGTACACAGCATTTTCCAGTGCATTCAATTAACTTCATCAAAAATCACCTGAAACAGCAAGCTAAATGGTATGACATAAATTAAAATAATAGCAGTGCTACTAAGACAAATTTTAAAGTAAAAGTTACCAAAAAAGGTGCTTACAAAGCAAAGTTTAAGGCAGATGGAATAACTTTACAAATTCATTTAAGGAATAATCAAAAATCCTGGAGTGATATATGTCCATGCTGGAAAAAAATATGTGAAGTAGTTCAGTTTGAAAGTAGACTTGCTGAATTACCAAGTTATAGTAGACCATTCAAAGTACACAGTTAAATTTTAAACACACTCTCTAAATCATCCTTAATACTAAGAATTACATACTACATTTCACTAAAATGATGGTAAAAATAGCACCAGTGTCAGTCTAGTTAAGATTCCTTGTATGTAATTTGACAATATGAAGAAATTCTTCCTTGGGAGGCAGAGACTGTTAAGCTTGACCTCTGAGGAATTTTGGAGGTTTGAGTTCTGTGTACTTTTAATACTTTTAAAACATTAAGCTTCTTCCCCTTTTATTGCAGTCATATCTAACTTCTGACTCCACTGACATCCACCCCCACTCACCCACTAGTATCTCTGGTTCTGTTTGTCCACATCCCCAGAGAATTTTTACCCTCCAGTGTAAGCAGATCCTATGGGAATGCAAACTCACCTGCTGCCTGACCAGCCCACATCTAAATGGGACAAATACTGAACTTGTACTTTAACTCCTCAGTGAGAGGACAATGTTATCTTAAAGTTTTGGGATTTTTTCCTGCCTAGTCACTGACTTACACTAATCTTGAGAAACTCTGAATGTTCAAAAACTCATCTCCCACATTACATTTGATTGCATTGTCTAAATATTCTCAAGTGGAAACAGAGGCAGAGGGGCTGTACAATGACATAAGCCTTATTTCCTTAGGAAGTCACACTAAAAATAAAGAAACATTGAATTTATTTTCATTAAGCTAATGGACTTCCTTGTAAGGCAAAAAAACAATGAAACTGTACATCTTTTTTACGTTTTGCCACAGGAGACCTACAGCTCTATTACCAAATTCTGTGCAGAATCAAAATTGCCCTGAGTTAACCCTTTCAAGAGTCTTCATCAAAAACTTACAGATACAGAATTGTGATGAAAATCAATACAATGCCCTGGTTTCAATATATTATCTCCACATCTTCCCAAGAGAAAGAGGCAGTTTAAGAAAGAAAAAAAAAACAACTTGGGCTTTCATTCATAGACCTTCTATAAACTTACACTAATTTTTTTATTATCTCTACCTTTGGAGACTTGAATGTGGGATATAAATTCTTAGTACTATTTGATGAAGATTTATTTGTTAAATTATTACACTTCAATTCAAATATATTAGCTCTAAAAGATTAACTGAAAAATTCTGTAACCTTTTAAATTGGGAAGAAAGGTGACCAAGTATTTGACCAAGAAAAGCAACCAAATTCAGTGTCTAAAAAATTCATCAGAGACAGTGCAGCTGTGTCCTCCTAAAGTCCTTAGTAGGTCAGCAAACTAGAGCTGCACAATTTTGTACCCCAACACAGTTAAATAGCATTTCTAGCATTTAATTACTCAGCAATATGATAAAATACCTTAAACATTAATAACTAGGTGATTTTTTTTTTTTGCTACACAGTGTTACACAGTCTACTAAGCCATCTTCCTCATTTCACAACATACAAGGACTGTATTTTAAGTCAATGAAAGACAACACTCACCAGACCAGCCATTCAACATTTTCATCAAGGAAGAGAGCCCTTCCTTGCAAGGAGATTAAGCTTTCCATCGGTGCAGCAAATAAGCAAACACTTCAAAACTTCAGGTAATTTCTCTTCCTCACTTCACAATATAATTAAAATCATGCCATTTCAATCTTGCACTCAGTATGAATTGATCTATTGACAATTACCTTTAAATATAGGTCTTTGCCCTGAAAAGTCTAACTCCCCTCTTCTATCTAAAGGACAGAATGGAAAGGTTTTAAGGAAAGACCCCTCCTCCTCATTTTGGTGTGACCTACCCAGGAATTCTGCTATTCTGAGAACCAAGGATGATAAACTACAGCAGAATAAAACCCGGAGAGAAAAGGGTCAACTGAAACAATAGCACTGTAGCAAAACTCCCCCTTTACAAACAACTGAAGGAAACATCTGTAGGTTTTGCCCTTGTGCTGTTCTTGAAGTTCTTAAAGCTTCTTTCATTGTAACACCTGCGGGGCTGGGGAAAGTGAGTATGCCAGCACTTCCATTATCACCTCTTTTCTGAGGACTCGCTATAACAATGGGGATTTTTTATTCATAAGCAAAATAAATGGAAGGTACTTGCAGCAACAGCTTTCTGCTGCCTTTTAGAGGAACTTATACACAGAATATTCAGCATTTCTGTGAAGAGAATAACTGTGTAAGGTGTCATAAGTTTTCTGTACTGTATAATTAAGAGAACCAGTGCAGAAAACTTGAGGACTTCATGGCACACAGAGGCTTTTCAGTGATTTCCTATAAATTCCAGTCATTCACATTTGTAAGCTGCTACCATCACCTTTAAAGGGATACTTTGTTACTCTGCACTGCCTCTATTGACCGTACCCAGTTTACCTGCTTGCCAGGAAAGTTTCATGTGTTTTGATACACAGCAACTGCTTGGATTGCTGCAAGGTTTGCCTTATCACAGATTTGCAATTCAACTTTGAGACTTTCCGTTTAGGTGCAAAATTTTTGCATTTTGAACTGGCAAAGAAAGTGTAGTACATTTGAATAAGGGTATGTATTTAAAAATACAAGTTTATATCTAAGCAAAAAATATATATGCACTATTTTCATGTATATTTGGGTAGAAAAGCACATAAAACTCAAAGTCTATTAGTAGTAGCATTATAATTCTAATTTGAAACTAATTGAAACATTTCCAGCTCCACTGTCTAGAATTAGGACATCTTCCTTGAGAAAGGCTGAAGTACGCAATCAAGGACAATAGAATTATGTGAAATATAACAGATTTTGTAGGAAGAAATAAATTATATCTGTATATAATTAAGTACTAAGGATAAAAAACAGTTTAAAATATGGGGGGGTTCACTTATTTGTAATTTTTTACCAAAAAAGTAGCTACAGGGATTTAGCTGGATAAATCTGAAAAGTACTTTTATCAACAGTAAAGCTTTAAAAATTTTCCTCTCATGAAAAATCATATTTTAGTAAAACTAATGATGTGTTCCCATAGTACGTTCACCAAAGCTCACTATGCAGCCACAGTTATTGTCTATCAAATGCTAAGCTAAAAGAATTGAACAAATGCAGCATCCGTTCAGGAAATCTATTTTCAGTGCAATACCTTCACCAGATGATGCATCACACTCACACCAGGAACGTATGTGCACTTCCAGAAATTCATAGCACAGTGCAAGTGAATTTCCGTTTTGTACATTAGTTCATCATTTCATTTCCTTCCCCTCCAGCTCTGGGGCCGCACACATTATTCCATCTCTATCACTAGCAAAAGATAGTTTTACAATGTAAATTAAAAGATGTTTATAGCTTTGCAAGCATTTCAGACAAAAGTTTATGAAGAGATATATTACATTTATAACAAGAAGAATTATAGACTCAAAATACTTATGTTGGAAGGGAAACTGGAGGTCACTTAAACTCTTATTCAAAGAATAGACATCAAAGCTAGATGAGGGTATTCAGGTCCTTGTCATGTTGTGTTTTGAGGTCTTCCAAGGATGGAAATAACTCCACCTTTTTGCTGACATATAAAAAGGCTTAAATAATCAAAATGTGATTTTCCATCCCCCCATTATCTTTTGAGCATTTTCCTAGTTATAACTTGCATCCAATGCCTCATGTTTTTGCTCTGCATCTCCCAGAAGAGTTGGCTCTATATTCTTAATAATCCTCTTTTGGCATAGCAAGGCAACAATGTGACCAGCCCCTCCAGACTCCCCCAGCCTTCTGGTTCTCACGCATCATATGCTTGCACCTGTGAATAACTTGCCAGATTTATCTCATCAATCAATGTATGACTCTAAATATACGATCTATATCACCTCACCTGTCAGGAAGCTTTTCTTGCTGACTGTTACTATACCTTATCACTTAGAAATATGTTTTACAATAATCTTCTTTCTGGTTAGATGGAAAATTTCACTAATCTTTGCTGTTAGGCCAGCAAATCTACTCTAAAAAAGTACCAAAACACTTTCTCCTACGCAATCTGCTGTTCTGAACCAAACAGACATGTTTGGTTTATTTAATTGCAAGGTGAACAGGAGAAACTGAATACATTTCAGATAACAAGACCCTCCTCCACACAGCTTATCAGGTTACTTTTCCAAGCCAATAAGCCAGTTATTTTTTCTCTTTAGTACCTTGTATACTGTGCTGGTTTTGGCTGAGGTAATTTTCTTCACAGTGTCCAGTAGAAGGCCCTGTTTTGGATTTGTGCTGGACACAGGGTTGATATTTAAGAGATATTTTTGTTATTGCTAAGCAGGGCTCACACAGAGCCAAGGCCTTTGCTGCTTATTATACTGCCATGCTGGTGAGGAAGTTTTGGGTGGTTGGGAAGCTCGGAGGAGACACAGCCAGGACAGGTGACCCCAGCTGACCAAAGGGATAGTCCAGACGATATGACATCATGCTCAGTATACAAAGTGGGGGGAAGAAGTAGGAAGGAGGAGAATTTGGAGCGATGGAGTTTGTCTTACTCTTACATGTGAAGGAGCGAGCCCTGATCTCCCAGAGATGGCTGAACATCTGCCTGCCCATGGGAAGCAGAGAATTAATTCCTTGTTTTGATTTGCTTCTGTGCATGGCTTTTGCTTTCCCTCTTTAACTGTCTTTATCTCAGTCTGTGGGCTTTCTAGCTTTTACAATTCTGATCCTCTCTCCCTGATTCCATTGGTGGGGAATGAGTGAGTGGCTGTGTGGTGCTTGGTTGCTGGCTGGGGTTAAACCAACTCAAATTTATATATTCTTCCTGACAAGTATCCTTCTTGCTCAGAAAAGTGTGTTCAAAAACAGGAAAAAGGCATTAAGAGGGCAAACAACAGCTATAGTAACACTCCAAACTATTTCATCTATGATATAAAAAACAATTTTAAAGTATTTTAAAAAGCACAAGCCATTAAACTTGAATTTACAAGGTCAAAAATAAGCTTTTCTCATATAAGGGAAAGGGGAAACAACACCTGTACAGGTAACATGACTAAAATTATCCTGAACTGCCAAAATAAATTACTATATGTTTCAGTAATCCTTTGCATGTAACACCTTCTTTTCTTAAAGAAATCTGAGCTTACTAACATTCAGTTAAGGGGCAGGTGCAGGTGCTGGCCTCAACACGGGTCTTCTCACAAAGTCAGATGAAAACCTTAAATCCATCAACAAAGAAGAATGGAGTATGCTCCGTCTTCATACTAAATAGTAGAAAACCAGGCAGCTTCCCACAGATGGGTTCTTGGAGGTTAAGGGCATTAAACAACACAGTGGTTATCAGTTTTCACTTCTCGTCATTCGTTTGTTTTAATTTCTCATTGCCTAGTGAAGGGTGAACATCTGTATCACACCTCATGCACCCAAAGATGCTTGAGAAAAAGGAAAGGAGCAATGAAAACAAGAAAAAATAAAGTCCAAAGATCCGTAGATAGTATTTGGTTACATTGGCTTTAAGTTTTCATGGCAGACCTTGGTATTTCAAGTTCACCAAGTGTTTAAAAAGTGTATTATTGAAATATTTTTAATTACATTTTTAATTTACACCAAATACCTTAACATAAAGACACCAGCGAAATTGTTATAGCAGTTTAAATTTTCACTTATTTACTTGAGGGTAAAGGGCAGGCTAGTTCATTTTAAGTTTTTCTTTTTGCTTCTTTTAAGAGTTCATGTATGAAGAATCCTATACATTAAGTTGCATTTTAATTTTTTTTTTAAAGCTACCAATGCCAAGAACCAGACCTTGCACTGGGGATGGCCAGTGCAGCCTCTCAGGAGAAAACATAATACCTGATAAAAGATCAAGCATGTCAAAGTATATGATTCCACAACATAATTAGTCTACTGCCTCAGTTAAAACCAAGTTGGATTTGAAGGCTACTGCATAAATCAAGGATGTTTTGGAATTTCCGGACCTGATATTGAAACAATGTCACATACTTCAGTATGACTATTTTATTTTTCCTGTACCTTTCCCCCTTAAATGACACAGTAGCATACAGATCAGAGTGGTGTCAAGGAAGGCAAATCAGAAAGGATGACTTCTTCCTCTACATCTGTAGAGTCCCTCCTTATTCCAAATTTGGAAACTGTAGTGGTACCTTTATCAAGACAGACTGCAACAGCGGTAATCTTCACGCACTATACCAGGCTAGACAAAGCAAAAATTGCAGTAAAAAAGAATTCCATGGACAAGTCTATAAGTCTGCCTTTAAAAACAACCAGCTGTGGCTTAAACCTGTTTAATGTACGGCAAAAGCCCAAGGAAAATGTCCATATATTGAGGATATGCAACGTAAACATTATTCTTACAAAACAGATTCAGCTGATAGGGTAGGATTCCATCCATCAATACAACATTAATGGAAAGAAAGATTTTACTACACATATATACTTAATTTCACTTTGCATCTTTCAACAAAGGAAGTAAAGCAAGTGACAACTACTGTAATATTGTAAAAGGAAAAGAAATGGAATGTGGACTAACAAACTTCAGTGTAGAGAAAAAGCTTGGGTTTTTTTTAATGGCTACTATTTTACCTCAATTGTTAAAAAGGAAATTATTAATGACTATTTCACTTCACAAAAGTCTAATAGTCAGTACAACAAAGGATCATTAATTCCATTCTTCTTCCAAAACACACAACTTGAATTTAATTAATCCGATTTATGCAGGCATTTTTTCATTTACCTGCAGAGTATCAAATATTATAAACATACCCAAAAAACCGATAATGCATTTGGGATAAGATGTAAGAAAAAAAGCAATTGTTTAAATGTGGCAGTAACAGTAAAAATCTTCACAGTGAGTGATAGTACTCAGATTCAGCACAGTCACTAGGGCTCAGAAAATAAATGAATGTGCTATTTTCAAATTTAGAACATCCTTTTTTTCATTGTCTGAGAAAAGGCATGAAGGCAGGCATTTCCACTCCATTCTCAGTAGCTATAAGATAACTGAAACAGGAAGGAAAAAAAAATACAGGGGAAGAAAAGAAGAAGGAAAATAAAAGAAGTCCTACAATGTACTAGCTGGCAGGACACAATTTGCCAGTCAAAAAACACAGCATGGTAACGTAATTTTCAGCTTCTACCCTCATTGTCTCTTCTTATGTCCACCTCTCAGTATTTTTACTCATAAAATACTTCTAAAAGTGTATCATCTGCAAACTTTGAAACACAGCAAAGACATGGTTTCCTATCTATTACTACTCACAACATCTAAAGGCCTAACTTTTATGTATTATCATGGCTACTACTGCCCTTAGTACTAATAAATAGTATTAAGGTTCAGTTGTCTTCCAGTCAAAAATATAGAAAAATGAAGAGACAAAGTAAAAATACTTAATATACTCAAAAGACTGACAAAATCCAAATATGCATACAACATGTCAATTTTCCTTTCTTTTATTGAAAACTCTCTGCTGTAATGTAGTAATAATATTATTATAGAATTTAAAGAAAATAGTTTCAATCAGAATTTAAAGCTATATTTAGTACCTGCACACTGTCACAGAGGCAGGTGAGTCCTATCAGCTTCCATTAAGACATTGCTTCTCAAAATATAACTTGCCCTAAAGTCACTAGGCATCACTAAAAACCATTTTTCTTTTGTAGAGCTACAAAAAAACATGCATTTTAATACGTAGCAGTCTCCCCAGGCCCAAATTATAAAGTAGCTGTTTTCTTTTTGAGACTGAACAATTAATGACTTCATACATTATTTCTGAAGGTGATATTTTGATTATCTGAAGTTATTCATTAAGAGATGAGTGTAGCCATACATATAATGAAATACATGAACAAACAAATAATCAGAGTGCACAAAGACAGATGCTTCAACTCCTGGCACCAAACCTAGCAGTTGTTAAAGCCCTGCAGAGGAGAACAAAGTAGGTCTTCAAGGAATACAGCCAAAAAGCAGACACTGCCTTTAGACAAGCCATTGACAGTTCCTCTGAAGAAGAAAAATATGGATGACCACCAGCATTATGATGTGCTTGTGTATACTCAAATGCAATAACTCTTTAAACTGACAAGGCTGAGCTGATGTGGAATGTGAGTGAACTCCTAAAAGAGTTCACTAAGTCTTTCTCCCCACAAAAAAGAGTTTCTGACAGGTAGGAAAGGGTTGCAAAAGCTGCTAGGAAAGAGGACATTACAGATTTGAACAGACATGCCTTAGTAGTTCTTCTAATTTTACTAACAGCCCAACCAGCTACTGTGTATTGTTTAGGCATGAAGGGTTGGTATGCTTTTGACTTGTCAATTTGTGTCATAGCATTTGCAGTACAGCAATTTGCCAAAATAACGCAAACAAAACTGTTGGAACTCATTGTAACATTAGAACTGATTGTGACTGCTTCACACTACAGCTCTTTGGGTTTTTTGTTTGGTGCTTTCAAAAAAATCAAAATAGGCAATGGATTGTTTGCAGAAGACCTTACCTCCTCTGTGGACTACGGTTCTGAGAGAACTCTGAATCACTGTCCTTTGATGTGGGAGAGCCCTTATATGTGTAAAAAACATCCTCTGTTTCAGTAATATAACTAATCTCATTTGTAAGGTTATCTACAGATGAGTGTCGTGGCTTGCGGATCTCGTGACGTAGTCTAGGACTCCGCCTTAAAAATACAGAATACAAACACAAGCAGGAAGATTAGAATATTTCACAAAACTTTATAAAAGAAAAATTTCTATTCCATTGCAATTATGATCTGAATCTTCAAACCAGGCATATAAGTCTCTCTTCAAATAATCAATTTTTAAGCATTCTGTATGGTATACCAGGCAACCATACACTGCTATGTTCAGGACACTGAACTGATTTGTGTTCCCCCCCTGTAAAATGCAACTTATTAATTTAAATCATAGGATAATTCTGGCTGGAAAGGACTCATGGGGGTCATCTAGTCATCCACTCATATCTCAAAAAATGTGAAGGATGGAGACCACAAGACTTCCGCAGGCAATGACTGTCCATGTGATAAAGCAGTTTTTCCATTGTATCATGACAAAAGCTCTTTTGTTTCAACATATACTTGTTGCCCCATTCTCCCACTACGCAATAGTGAAAAACCCAGCCTCCTCCTGTAGCTGGCCTCCTCCTAAGTAATTCTGGGCTGTTATTAGGCATCTGGGAAACCCCTGCTTTTCCAGGTTGAACACGTGCCACTATGTCAGCCTCTCCTCACGGGGTAGGTGCTCCAACCTCCTGACTACTTTGGAGCAGATGGTCTTTGCTGAGCTTGCTCCAGTTTGTGTCAGTCTTGTATTTGCAGACAAAAAGGGCTGCAGCATTCTAATAAAATCTAGAGAATGCTGAGCCAAAGAGGGCTACCACTTCCACTGACCTACTATCTACAACTCTGTCAATTCTGCCAGGTTGGACTTCTTTGCTGTCAGGGCATACCAGATGGCTTGTATAAGTTCTGCCTACAAAGATTACCAGGTTGTTTTCCAGAAAGCTGCACTGCAGACAACACTGTTACACTGGGTTCTTATTTCCCAGGACACTATGTTTGTCTCCATTGAATTTCATACATTTCCTATTGGCTCAATTCTGCAGATTATCGAGATCCCTTTGGAGAGTAGCCTTGGCCCCAGGCTTATTGACTCACCCCCCAGTTTGGTGCCATCTGCAAACTTTATGATCAAGCATACCATTGCCTCCTCCAGGTCATAAAGAAGTTAAGCAGGACAGGTCTCAAGAGAGACCACTGCAGTCACCTACTTTTTATCTTTGTCCAGGCAGAGTGTCACCCATGAACAACTCCCCTCTTAGTCCAGTCATCCAACCATTTTAACTTTTTTTTTTTAAACCATCCTGTTGTCCATCCATCCAGAAACATAATGTCTTAACTTGGGTATAAGATTTTGGCAGACAGCATGAAAGTCTTGCTAAAGTTGAGGTGACACCCACTCTTCTGTTGTCATACATATTCTCAGAATAAAAATGTTTAAATATATATGTACGCACTACATAATTATTCTGCTAGAGTACATACAATTAGAAACAGTAGGAGGCTAGAAGGTGTGGAAAAGGCTGAAAATGGATTTACCAGTTGGGGGTAACAGGAGGTGATCGAGAAGGAAGGCTTTTGGTCTCTAGGTGCTCAACTGATAAGGATCGTCTCATAGATGGGTTCCAAACCATCCCACCTATCACTTTTCTGCAGTACTGGTTGTTTACAGACCTGAAAAGATATAAAACAACTATATGTGAGTTATTTTGCATAGAAAACTTAAATGAAATAAAAGATGCTTATGGGAGTAAACTTCATCATTTAAAGCACCCTCATGTGCTTACCCCTCCTTACCTATGCATTTACATTCCCACAGAGACATTTGCTGTCCCCCATTTGTGACAATAAAAGCAATTGTTAATCCCTGCTAGACTGTTTATCACAAGCCTGGGTAAAAAAAACTTTTTCTGAGAATTATTTTTAACCCAATTGTGTTTAAGAAGACAGAGGGGAAAACAGGAAATTCAGTATGTCCTACTGGCACTGAACTGAGTGCCTGACAAAACACAGTTCAAATACAGGTAATATGTTCTGAAGCTTCTCGGTTAATATTCACAAAGGGGTAACAATTCAGCAAGAGCTTCACTGAGCACAGGACAACTTTACCCATCTACCTGCTGCCTCATCAATTAAGAGCGACACCAGACAACACTCTATTTGTGGAAGGAAGCCACTTTTAAGTGATGTATTCCTCATAGAGATAAACCATGAAAAAAAAATCTGACATGAAAATAGGATCTCCAGGTCTGGTCTGCTTATTTTGACAAGAATCTGAGAAGGACTGCAACAAGATAAGAAACACAACTAGGAAAGCAGTAAAAGTATCTTAATACACAGCATAAAGAAAATCTTTAAGTAGACTGAAATTGAGATAAACTAACTCTTATGCATAATTTCATAGAGCATTCCACAAGTCAAGCTGAGAGATAAGCTGCTCAACCTTGAGTTTACAGGCCTAGGATTTCTCATGGAAGAAAAAATTTATTAGTTACAGAGAAAACACCTTTGGCCCATTAAGCCCTGATCTGTACATAATGAGCAGCTGAGCTGGCAGGCTATGTAAGGATCTTACTACAGAGCTGAAAAGTCTCCATTTTATATAGCATTAAAAATTTTTTTAAATAAAAAAAAAGTTACTAAAGCTGTCAGTATTATGCTAAAAGCATGCTTTAAGCATGCTTTGCATTGTACTAGTTTTTGCTTATATAAATAAAAGAAAAAGCAACCCATAATTTTTTTCATATATACTGTAGTATTTCATATATCTTGTTCATGATTTTAAAGGAAATCAATTGCTTCATCCTCTAAATGTACTTTAAAAGCTTCTCCAGGTATAGAAAACAGAGGGAAAACTTAGTATGAAGCATCTACATATTAAAATCAGCTACCCATGTATGTTTTCATGCTTAGTAAACAGTCCATCAACTCAGGAGAAGCTTTTGGCTATACTACCAATTTATTTTTCTAACACTTTTGAATACAATGACAAGGTACCAGCTACTCATCTTCTTCAGAAACAGAGGTCTTTCAAAGAATCCTTACATAGCTGGAGCAGAGGGAAAGGCTGGAAAAAGATTATGAAAAATGCATTGCGAAGAACTCCGCATTAAGTTTTTCTCTTTTACAGGTGGCTGTTGATACATTTTCCAACACAGACAACTTGAAGCGCAACATAATTCACGTGATGGAAGCCAGAACCCTAAACCCTAACTCTAATCTTAAACCCCTAATCCTGACCACAAAATCACTTGAGGGTATGTCTCTGGATATTTCAGTTAAGGCACAGAAGATAAATAATCTCTTTAATTCAAGTAGCTGCCCTTCAGATGCCACATATCAGCACATTTCTCAGCAAACATTCTGAGAGGCTGCCAAAGCCTTTCTGGAATGGGCTGTACTATCTGGAAATGATGCTTCCTTTCTCCTATCTGTTACTGAGGCTATCTTTGGTTAAAAATACAGATATATTTTTTAGCTTTTCAACAAGAAGCGAGAATGCATCTAGGAGAGGTTATTCAGTGTTCAGTCCAGAATTTATCTCTCAGAATCTGGGAGATGTGATTCAGTCTGCTCCTTGAACAAGGCTTACAGGTGATTTTTACAAATCAGCAGCCTAATTTAAATGGAATGCCTCTAGTACCTTAAGCTAAGAGAATCAAGAAGGGCACAGGTATGTGCAAATAAGGAAGAGTACTCAAGCACTGTAACTATCTGAACTGATGCAATAAATGTGAGGCTATCTGCCTCACATAAGTGTAGAAGAACATAGAACAAGAAAGCCACAAATTCCATAGGAAAACCTGTGATACTTAAGATGGGAAAACCTGAATGTAGCAGCCTTCAAAGCTTATGGAAGCTGCATGAAAAGAATTCTTGCATGCAAATCAATCTTAAAACCTCCAGGACTGCACGTTGTGGCCAGTGGAGCTTTTGTGTGCACATTTGGTTTTGTGGTTTGGTTTGTCTGTATTTGTTTGATTTATATAANCAAAATTTGCTCCCTTTCATAAGGGAGAATGCACAATCTATTTTTTTGGTTGTGTAACTTCCACATGAGTTCCAAGCCATTCTTGAAAAAGAACATGGAAAATCTTACAACATTCCACAATCATAACCAAGTCAGAAAGTAAAAATTTTCAATATGTGAAATATGACTTCAGAAGTGACTTTTTCACAATATTTCTTAAATCTTTTGAGAAAATAATTTGCTGAATTCATAGGAACTACTCAAAGCTTTTCAAAATTACTGTTGCTTCTTATGTAGTTAAGCAGTCTTTAATAGCAATGGTTGCTGAATTACTTTTTCCTCATGTAGATCCTAAAATTCATACTTACTGCTGGTACAAATAAGGCCAAAGAGGTTATCCTTAAGCTGATGGAAGGTATCTCCATAACTGAGTCTCCCCCCGGAGATTCCTTAGAAGTCTAAGTAAGCAATTCAGCAGAGACAATGCCTCAGAGCATTGAAATTACTTGAAAAGAATTATTTCTTAGTAATTCAGATCAAAATGAGAACTGTCCTGTATGCTACAGACTATGAAGAAATTGTAACAGCAGATTAGTCAAAAATAAAATGGTAAAAAAATGAAATTATACTAAACTGATACCCTTTGGAATTCATACTCATACTGCTTTCTTTCTTAACATTACAAAGGCTGTGCAATGCCTGTGTGTATATATCTGTCCTATAGAAGGATCAGGATTTTCAATCTCTTTGCAAATTTGAAAGAAATAAAGGACTTCAGGACCTGACAATCCAACAAACTTTGAGTCACCTCAACACCTCCACTACAGGAAAAATAAGGTCAAAACACTCCATAAATGAGTTAATTCTAAAAATAGGAATGTTTTAAAATGTTAGAAAATTAGAATTCTGTTTGTACAACTACTTTTTTTCCCATGATCTAGAAACCAGATCATCCAGCTATGATCTAGTACTAAGTGAAAACATGGAATTATACTACAGAGAAAGCAGAATATTTTATCAGAAATCCTACATTGCCCTCAGGGGTTAATTGCTTCATTTACAAGCATTACCAGTGCACTTGGTATTAATTTCTTTACTATCAAGAGACATAAGAGTGTGAAAAGCCAGAGAGCTACCAAAGTCTGAGAAGCCATCTGAAGCACATCGTTATCATTCAGAAGTTGAAGCTTATCCAAACAGAAGACAGAAAATCAGTCTGACAAATTAAATGTAAAGTTAAACTGTTAAGAGAACACACTACAAAAACTCACAAAAACACACTACCCACGAACAAAAAGAAAACAATAAAGTACTTCTCCAAAAATCATGAGAACAAGCAGGTTTCTAGAGAGTCTACAGATCATCAAAGGGTCAAAGAACCCCCCAGAATCTCATATCCAGAGAGGATAATGACACAAGACTTTCTTTTTCATTCACTATTAATATTAAATATTTTTTGTATGTTTCATTACAGAATGTTTTTGGGGGGGTGGGGCAGGTGGATTGGGATGGGATAGGATAGATGAGACAATGAAGACACAGGACATGACACCTTTGTAGCTGCATTGCTGATAAATGTAACAACAGAACAAATCAACATAATGGAAGAAATCACTGTGACTGATACTTATCAAAAAAATCTAAAAGCCCCTAAAATAAAAAAGCAGAGTAAAACCTCCCATTTCAGAAATCACATAGGATGGCCAAAATAAAGACCAACTGCAAAGAAATGGAGAAGGACATTACAATGTCATGTGACTGGACAATAAACTGGCAACTTAACCTTAATGACAATAGGGCTCAGTCACTGCATATGGGGAGGAATAATCCCAGCTTCATATAGGAAAATCATAGGCCCTAAAGAATTAGTTCTTGGTTACTAGTTCTTAGAAAATACTAGGAAACTGCCAGCTCTGTAACTAGAAGAATCCAATGAGACAAATAAATGATTAGAAGTGTCACAACAGGGGTATCTTGAATACCTCAACGGGAAAAAGTTTTTCATCTTTATGTCAGTAATAAGTGGCTGGTGTGATGCACTCCAGAAATTGCCCTAACATATTAAACAGAATGCATACATGACACTAATGGCTAAACATTTCAAAACAAATCTGTTGTGCAAATTCTCTTACCAGATCATTAGTTACATGACATTTTTCCTTTCCAGTGTTTTTATACTTCAGACTGAAGCAACAAGTTGAAAAAATAGCAGTAAAACTTACATCCAAACACCTTTTGAGGCAATTATAAGAAAAGTTCTACTGTAAGGAGATCACATTATAGAAATTGAAACCAGAACCATGTAACTTGTCAAATGGTTCATATAAAGACTGGAACAAAGCTATGGACAGGACTGAACTCTGCTACTCCAATTTGAGCTACCACTGACACAAATCCTCCCATTCCCATCATAAAGCAAAACATGCTTTCACACAATACTTACTTTGCTGGATTTCTAGAACCCAGAGTCCAGTAATGTGATAATATCTTTTTTTCATGAGGTAGTGACTTCTTTGCCTGAAAAAATGTGTGATGCTCTACACAAGATTTCCAAAGATTTTTGCATGCTCTGTAATTTAACATGTTGAAGGCAACAATATGCTCTCTGGATTCATTCTGTAACAGTAGGGAACACCATGTTTCAACATATACAAGTAGATGAAACAGTAAACAAGGTCATTAAAAAACAGTAGAATTATTTTAAGCTTAAACATGAAAAATACATTGTGCGAACAAACAAACAAAAAATCAGCATATAGTAGATTTCGAGCTGGAGATGGCCAAAATACCTCTGTGACTATGTGAAATTCCAAACTGCAAAATGTGCACTTTAAAAGTTCATGAAATGTTAATGAAATATTTAAGTCTAGAGCTGTAAAGACTTTGTATATATGAATATCATGTTATACAGATAAATATATTTTCTGGTTTCCAGTCAGATTTTGACCTCTTATAACAAACAAAATTCTTTAAAACATTCCATTAAGGGTGCAGTGTCAAAAGAGAAAAACCCCTCATTCTTTGAATTCAAACTCTTCATGTCAGGTTTCAATTTGATAATGTTCTTTCAAGTGCCGTAGTATGCAAAAAGCATATTCTTGATAGTCCTTCAGAAGAAATTGAAGATGTTAACAGTGAGGAAAGAAAGATACTTTCTTTGAGGAAAGAAAATAGTTGTGATGGGACTGGAGCTGCTGCTACTCCCGTTGAAATCCACTCCTGCTTGGATGATAACGTGAGGCCACAATAAGGAGGTTCAGAAGGCAGCGGAATATAAAACTTGAGTGTCGCAATGCAAACTCTCACAAGTAACTTCAGTGCCAAAGTGACAGTGAAACATGAGTGCAACACAATTGTGCCACCAATGTTTATCCCAGGAGTTTTGTACAAGAGAAAGCTTTGGGTAGTAAATCCAGTTATTGATGCAAAGAAAGTGGAATGAGAGCAAAGCAAAGAGTAGAAATAAAGGTAACACGAGACCTGAGTCAATTGCCAGCATAGCTCAGCACTTCAGTGAAAAAAGTTTTCATCACTCATCTTTTCTAGCTCCTCTAAATTATGACTGATTTTGACATCTCAACATCTAATTAAACAGGCAACTTTTTGCTTGTTTACAGCAACAATCCTGTTGGGAAGTAACTATAAACCATTTTGGCTGGAATAGTCAATCTGTTTTTCTCGTGTTCTTTTTATTTCTAGGCAGCATTTTACAAATTACACCTATCTGAGACTAATCCTGCATTTTGCAAATCACTTCATATGTAGTCCAGAGAATCTGTGGCTTCAGACACGCTTTTAAGAACAACAGTGAGACTCTCAAGAGAAAAAAAAGATTTCCTCTTGATTTTACATAAGCACTGAAAATCATTTAACTGATTATAGTCTTTAAGGAACGTTTTCCCTATATCTGTTAAAGCATTAAAACCTATTTTCTTTTCAAGATCTGTGTTTGTTATTTGAGTCTCTTGCATACTGGAAAACAATTTGTCAGTTCACCACAACTGCTTCTAAGTAGTTATGTAAAATAAAGCAGGAAAGCATAGCAAATAATTACTCAGAATTTCTTGAAATATATAAAGCATACATCACAAAGGTTTAATGACAAATGGTATTTCTGACATACTCCCTGTTGGCTGAATACAACTTGAGGGGTTTTACTACTCCAGAAGACAAATAAAAGGAAGGGTATAGATGCTTTTGTTGGCCTGAAGCACTGGCCATTCAATTGCCACAAAAATTATTTAATCCAAACATCTCAATTATACTGAAAAGTTACAGTATAAAGATAAGGAACAAAGTTATTCTGTTTAAATTTAGGTTTGATAGCAGCAATTAATTTTGCTTGTTACAAGTGTGTTTTTCTGTTGTCACAGAACCTTCTTAGCAGCCTTTAAGTAGGCTGAAAGTTTTAATATGGATTTAAGCTAGGAAAAATGTTTTGAGAAATTTCATAAAAATTTATTCAATTTTTAGACTAACATGCCCTTTTCTTAATAGCAATCTGCCTCACTAACAGGCCACCCTGCAAGTTATGCTGTTAAATCTGTGTACTTTTTTAAAGGTGAGGAGAGTTCCAGCGGGATCCAAGATTCTAATGGCCATCATACTTCTCAAGTTCTAAAAGAATGGCATTTTAATGATTATCAAGAAATGAGGATTAGAGAAATTTGAGACCATTAAGGTAAAGGGAACAATTCCACATAACTAAAGTGTTTTGCTAGTTCAGCATATGGAAGAACTTCTGCACCGGTTGTATGCATGCTCCATTAAGAGAAAATCTGAATATATCTACAGCACAGAAAATTAAGATATATTTTAGTATGCAGCAAATTAAGTTGTTTTTAAGCATTAGATAAACACATTGAAAATAAAATTTCATTTCTGAAAGGTACAAAATGTTGCCTGTAAACAGCATAGTTCCTATTCCTACCTTAAATCCTGCACCCTTCATTAAGCCTACATGTCATGAGCTTCTCTAGCATCAGGCATTCACTAATTCATCAGTCTTGTTCCCCAGTCCTTATTTGGTTCTTCAGTAGAAAAAGAAATACTGCATACTCCTAATCAAATAGCTGGTCAATAGACGAGAGCAGCAGGAGGGTAAAAGAGAAGGTGAGTAGAAAGGAAAGAGTCAGATAAGTAGGTTGATTTTTCAGAAAAGGCATACAAGGAAAGGAAAATGGAGTAAATGAAATAAGGAGAATAAATCAATGAAACATGGAACATCCCAGGAGACTGCAAATTCATTGCCTTTGAGAACCTTCTGTAGATTTTTGTAAAGAATCTATGTATGACATATAAAAGAGGTTCTATAGCACTCTAGTCATCCTTAGTCAAACCTTGCCTATGAGTATACAGTATCTGCTCTGTTTTCCCCACACTCTTTCATCTTCCTTACTTTCAGATTGATTTACCTATTTGCTTCTGTCTTTCCAAGCAAAAAACTGATAATCTTGAAGACTGACACCAATGCAGGCGTCTGCTCTCACACACCTCTCAAGCATCCCACTATTCTGGTGAACCCCCTAGGACTCCCCTCCCCTCTCTCCCACTGCATGGCTTTTCTCTCTCCCACAGCAAGCTTTTCCAAGCAATACCACCAGAGCACTGTACACTTGATGCCCTAAATTTCAAAGAAAGGGGGCTGACAAGGATGGATGTATCTACAGATTTAGTGGCACACCTGGTCTGCTTTTTCCTATGAACTGAGAAGGAATAAAAAGGTCATGCAGCTGGCCTTACTTTTCTTACAGTTCTGTAGCTCTTAAAGCATGACACTGTGTGTGTTACTGACATCTCTGTAGGTTATGAAACAAAGAATTCTGATCACTTAAGAGAAGGTAAGCTAAAAGAATAAAGAGCCTTGAACTGTCATCATTTATCAAATGTTTAATTGAACAAATTAAGATTGCTGCTCTCTTCAAAAGTGACACAGGTCTCCAGAGACAAAAATTCTACTTTTGACAGCAGTCAAGTCTTTATGTAATGAACACACATATTTTACATTAAGTCCACAGATAGTTCTATATTGACACTTTATTCTTCCAAATTACAAAACCACTGTGAGTACACTCATTTTCAGGGAATCACAGAATGGTTTGGATTGGAAGGGACTTGAAATCAATGAGTTCCAAGCCCTGTTTTACTAGTCATTCTCAGAGAGTTCTGTTACTACATTTATTCTCACAGACACATTTGGAAACTGCTGTCTGAAAGCCTGTACTTATGTGTATATTTGAAAATATTTAGATTTTAAAATTACTATTTATCAGTGAATTTTTAATCCTCAAACCCAGGAGAGAAGTTACTACTTGCAGGTGTTTACACTCACAAGTGAGTAGAATGGTCTATCAACCACTCATTTCTTCATGCAGTGAAATATATATGAACAGACTGTGACATGTCTGCATATAAACAACATATTTAGAAACTTACAGCTAGGAAAAAAACCTTAAGATTCCCCTACAGTGTGTAAGGACACACCCTGTGCATGTGTGTGTGCAAACATTAGTGCAGTGACACTATCTCTGGATACTAACTTTTTTTAAACATGAATCCTGAAAAGTAACATGTACATACTTGCACACTTCTCAAATTTCAAAGAGCCCACCAAACTGGAAATAAAGAAAGACACACAGAAAAGAAAAAAGAAAAAAACATTTTCCTTTTTAAAGGAAAAAAAAAGGTTAAAAAAAGGGCCTCCTTAGAAATCTGTGTTCAGAAGACCTTCTAATCTATGTGGGTCAAGAGCTGGTCTTGTAACACAGTTCTTATAAATTTAAGAGCTTGTGTACCACCAGAAAGAGCCTCCATGAAATTCAAGTACAAGTTAACACTTACCTTTTACTAAATTTTGTCCTCAACTGAATTAAAAAGTTTATACATCTGCTGATCACTAGTTTCTGAGAAGCTTTTTTTCCCTATCATATTAAATAATCTATGCTCTTTGTAAAAAGATATCTTTTTCATATTGTGGCAGCACAATAATAATCAGTAATCGAGACTTCCTCCTCCATTAAATAGACTAATATTTCAATTGTTCTTCAAATAGCACAAAGCAATGTCTTAACAGTTGAAAAATTTTACATTTGTTTTATCAACTATCTTCACATAATTTGCCAACTCCTAAAGCCCTCCTAAAGCCCCATAAGCTGAAGGGACCTCACAAACTCCCCCTAAGAGGGGCAAGCAGCTGTGTAGTAAATTCACTGCATTTAAGAACTCTACAGGGCAGGGAGAGCAACAAGGGAAAGAGCAGCAGATGCTAAGGAGAAAGGGGAAATATGCTATGTTAATAGATATTACAGAAAGGATGGAGATCAGCATTTACCCAAAGTCTCCAAGGGAGAAGAAACCTCCATGGGAAAGATACAGTACAATAGGCTGAAAGTAGAGGGATTCAGTGTTGGAAAAGAAACAATAAAAGGGAAAAAAGACAGGGAATAAGCAGATGTGAATAGCAAGACCACGTTAACAAAACAGAGTTTCAAAGGCACATTACCCCAACAGAGCCTTTTGATCAGTTTGTATGCTACATTCAATATAAAATATTGAATATGGTCATTTGTGCAAAGCAAAATTAGAGGACTACTTACATGTTTTTGCCGTTGTTGTATAAAAAACTTTTTCCTTTTAAAGGAAATTTTTAATATGTTCACCCTAAAAGAAAGAAACAGGCCATGAAATACCAAGCAATATTTGGAGTGATAAAACAATGAAAAATAATACTGTGTACAGTGAGACTGAAAGATTATAGCTGTAAAATATTCAATGAATAATATGCAGCCATCTCCTGTGTTGAGTGGCAAATAGATGTCCTCGTTTAATCTTTAAATAGTTCACAGCAGTTCTCTCCCACCAAATCTATTCTTGCAGCAAAAAACTTGATGACATCTTCTACAGTAAGCTGCACAAATGTTAAATGTGTCAACTTTTGTATAGAGTCATATGACAACTGTGACTAAAGGAACAAAATTTAAGACCCTAATGACATGACAAGGTTGGTCTTAGAACAACTGAAACTTCGCAGAGGCTTTGCAGAATTGGTTTCATAATGTGAAAGATAACATGTACTTGTCTTAATCAGTAAACAAATTCTCTAGATAAAATCAAAATTTTAGATGGATAAAAACTGTAAGAATGAGTGTTAATATATTTTTCACTTCATTAACATTGCTATGTAATTTATGTGGTAATTTTAGAACTGAACTTCTTTTTAAATATACACAGTGTGAATACATATTTTCTAAGGTAAAGATTACAACTAGAATTGGTGCTCAAGCAATTTTCATTTAAATTATATGCTTATCAGTTTTGCTAAATTAAACAAACTTCTACCCACCTGCACACCTTCCCACAGCAAAACAAGATTTGTCTAAAATCCCTAAATTTTCTCTGCAATTGTTCTACTTTAGTAACTGAAAACCTGCATTTTTGGACAAAGTAATCTCTGATCTGTGGTCAGCTAGAATCTTACAGAGTCCTTAAGAAAACATACTTAAGGACTGATCAAGTCATATTTGCCTGAAAAAAAATCATGAAAGGGTTTTGAAAGTTTACTGCTAGAAGTCTCATAATATTTTCGTGAACTGATGCTTCACAGGATGTTAGATATCAGGTATGAACTTTGTTGGAAGCCCTCTCAGTTTGGCACAGTTTTTGCATCACTCTCATCAAGCAGGATGGCATAAAAACTCATTTCCCACTGCTCATGGGAGACGCATTTGAGTTACAGAGCAACATCCTTCATGGACACAGAATATATTTGCCAGTTACTAACAAGAATATTAATGAAGTTACTTATCCCTCTTCCTGCACTAGAGGTGGAAAATAGTGTGTGCCATTTTCAGAAAATGCTTTTCTCCATCAATTACAGAACCACAAAGAAACAGGTATTTCAACACTATTCTTTGACAAGACAAAATGGTGTGAAAATTAATGGAAAGTTGAAATCATTCTGTTAGGCCACCTCTCCTGTTAGGCCAACTCTTAAAATACCTGTGTCATTTGACTTGCTACCTCAAACATCAGTGATCTGCATTTCTCATCTAAGAGTTCTTCATTCTAAACTACCTGACAAGTCATATAAATTTTCAGTTGTATTTCGTGAGCTGCAATGCATTGTATATTAATTCTTTCTTGATTCTAGTTGTACTCTGCCTGAACTAGTACCATTCAAGTTCTGTGCTTCTGGTTCCTTCTTACTACATTTCTGGACTTAGACTAAACTTCAACAAACAAGTTTTTGGAGTTATTCCAAAGTTGCAGTCATTGTCTGGTCTTACCCCAACATGGAGTCAGATGAAATGCAGGACACAGAAAACTAACCTTGCAGACTAAGTGAAAAGCCCTCCACCCAAAACCAAAAAGGGAGCCACCAGCCTAAAGTACCAAAATACCCTCAATAGCTCTCCACCACCCCCTGCTTTTTCTTAAAATACCCCAAAACAAACAAACAAAAAACTACCAAAATCCCATCAAAACCAAAACAACTCCCAAGATTCAGTGCTTGACCATATAACCACTTCAAGCCAAATCAGGGCATTAAGTCTCTTTATTCTGACACTCTCTTAAATAGAATACCCCTCTCAATCCCATTCATTTTTCTTAAAGTACAACTAAACACCTATTTAGTTCAGGCATAAAGAACACTTGCCGCTCTG